>JAUESI010000010.1:15092979-15105096 GCA_032275145.1 Synergus laeviventris | reverse complement strand
CTGGCTTAATCTACTGATATATTTACATTCGGCGAAAAACTGTATGGTTATCACTAGGGGTGATTTTTCACCCCCGAAATTAAAAAGTTGGGAAAATAACGACTGACAATAAAGAAATGATCTTATTATTCTTATAATATATCTAATAAAATCTTTTCTCAAAAAAAGGATTTAATAGACCTAATGGTTTAATTTTCTTGGTCCACTTTGGAGAGCTACCAGAGTTTTGAAGTATACGTAATATAAATGCATTCTCAAGTCAATTTTGGAGGATGAGATTTTTTGTTTGGCTCTTTAGAGTGATAGCCTTTTATTCCCGAATATCTCGAACTGTTTTGAAGTTCTTCCTGAGGATCTTAATTCCCATCTATGATTCGCTGCTGATTACAGGGAAGCAGTGGAAAGAGTTGATTCCCCCTGTTTGGTATGGCACTGACTCTTTACTCTTTCTTCTTGCCTCTCGTAATAATAATTACGAACACGGACTCGCGTGCACGCACACAAATACTAAGCCAGGGTTAACACGTGAAGTGATATGTATACCGTGTGCGGTGAGATGCGTAAGATGGGAAGCCTATACGTCTTATATGCCCCGAGGCATCCAAAGTCGAGCCTTCGTGCTCCTGTCATACATTCGTGGAGATATATCTATGTGAGATATATTTGTCTGCATTGACCATTTCTCATGTGTGTCGCTGGGCACACAGACACAAGACGAATACCGTTTGGTATTCAATCTTCAGATTCCCTCTTCCATAAGCCAACACTCCCTCATTTTTCGATTAGAGTCGCGAAAAATAGAAAATTACAATACAGAATTTGCATATGTTAAGAAGCGGTAAAACAGTCATTATACGTGGAAGACATTGATATAAGATGAATTGACACGTCAAGAGAACAAATATCCTATCTAAACAAGATGGTTTAACAAAATGTCTTGAAAATCTCGCATAAATTGTTGTTGCAAACCTGATTGGCTTTTGAATTTTCATAAAATAACTGTATACAAATCTCTTAAAATCCTTTAATATTCCTCGGAAGTGACTAATTCAAATTTTTGCTTGGATTTAAATAATTCCCATTGAAAAAAATGTGCTCAAATGAAAGTATTGACGCTTAATGAGTCCTTAAATTAATTTCAATAAACTTTTATTTGGCTCACATAAGAAAATGTGTCAGAGCTCATTTTTAAAAATGACTGTAATTACATCGCTGAGTTATTATGACACCAGAAAATGTTTATCGATTAGGATAAAAATTAATATTTATTGATATTTGTACCCCCCTTATCGTTCACACGACAAGGGTAAGATTGGTATGTAATCAATACACGTTCGCGTGACTTTATATGATACATAAGAGATAAAGTCAATCGCGTAACCTCGATATTGAAATGCGAGTTTACCGGAATAGATTATTTAGTTCGTACTGGGCTTCGTGGCCTGTTTTTAAAGACCGAGAAATGATGATGAGATATAATAGAATAAACTATAAACAATTGGCAAATAAAATATAAGTGTAGGAAGCATATATATAATGCCAATACTTATTCATCTAATCGATACTACATAAAAATACTTTGACAGACAATACGAACCTTATTAGCCATCATAAATTTAAGACATATATTCCTGGAATTATTGTACAATTCATTCATTCGTGTAATTGTTATACAAATTTGATGAAATGATAAAATTACCTTCAGAATAAAAAATGTTTTAAATATAAAAATTTTGAGTAACGAAAATAATCGGAAGATAGTTTTCAAATTCGAAATAAGTTTCTACTAAAAAAAATGAGAAAATCCCAAGCACAGAATGAATGGTTTAATAACATGATGAAATAATCAAGAAGCGAGAAATCGCGAGATTTGTGGAGATAATGTGAAAAGTACATCTATGTGAGCAGAAGTACATACAATATACGAAGAAGGTAGATGGGTCGTTAACATTAACTCTTCTCGGCGAGAATTTTGCGGCATCGTTGCCGCCATCCATTTTGGATTACGGACGGATACACATTGATTGCATTTTTGTGGGCTGAGTGGGTAATAATGCTAATTTGGTAAGTAGAAATGGACATCAGCGGGCGGTCAGTCAGTAGCGGTAGCGCTAATGCCTCGTTTTTGTCTTCCACCTCCCTGACGGTCCTCACCTTCTTCTTCGGCCACCTTCACCTCCTCCTTCTTGTCCTTTAACGTTCTCAGCCTCTGCCTCTTAGTTTTCGCTCTTCATCCTGAGCCGCCAATATAGGCGACATAATGACGCTCTCAAGCCTCAAACTCAACTGAATTACGAATCAGTCTTGAGTCCTTCCTTGAACTCGCTTCGCTCTTTATTTTATTTATAAATTCGTTATTTATCGAAAACAATCATTTCTTCCTAGAAACTATCCAAACGTGAGTGCATGATCATTGAAAAGTCTTCATATTATCTTTTCGTTTACCGAAAATATATTTCTTCCAGTTTCTCAACTTTTCGAGTCTCTCCAGTATAGGTCCTTGAGTTTGAGGAGTTTGAATTTAAATTTTGACATTTGACGTTTCAGTACACGAGACAAAAGTTTAATGACACCGCGAGACCTTCGCGGCAGCTTAAAAAGATGCCAATCGAGGTAGGATGATCGGCGTAATGTCTCGACGCCCTCTTTTAAGCCCCCAAGCAATAACTCTCAAAGAAAGGGATCCCCTCACGTTACGTCGACACGACGCTTCACAAAACGAGTTTCAACCTAACTCTATAAAACCAGCACTTAAGTTTCTCAATTTCCAGCTTTTCCCGACTTGAAATTGTCGATATTGCGCGATCTGGGAAAATCGTAGGCCCGTCAACAAATCTTGAGAAAATACCTTTCTGAAACTGAATTTTTTTGATTGATCTGATATTTCAATAAATTTTCCAGCAGGGTAAATGACAATAATAATACATAATTTTAGTAGAAAAGAGTGGTACTAAACGTCAAAAGAGAAGAATACATAAATGAAGCGTTATGAATCTGGAAAGTCGACCCTGACATAAATTCAAGGAGCCTTCTACCCTCCTAACGGAGTGTTTTACGTGCCAATAAAGAGAGCACATGGAGCGTAAGAATTTAAAATTGGAAGCAGAGCGAGACAGTTAATTTCTCTTGTGCATTTATTTATTCTAGACTTAAAACAGAAGACTTTATAAATGCAATTGGCAATTATCGATTACCAATCGCGAGAATTATTTGGGAGCCACAGGAATGATTTGTTCGGTTTGAAAGAAAAAAATATTCATGTAACACATGTGCTTGTTGGGTATATTATGAGCAGCTGGGTATGAAGCTTTTCTCAACATTTTCACGCTTCATCACACTTTTCTACGACCTGTTTATAAAATTATGTGAATTTCATAACCAGACTGAAAACTAATTATAATTAACTCTAATTTTATATTGCAGTGTCTGGGGACTGTCCAAAATGTAAACGGCATCAATGAGAGTGAACACTTTGACCGGCCATATCTGAAATTGAAAGCTGCATGCAATTGATGCTGAAGTTCCATAATGCATATGTAAAAACTAATAATAAAGTACTACTCTACGAATCACTTCTCAAGAATCTAGAGAGTTGAGTTCATTCTCAGAAACGAAGTACCTCTTTAGTTAAGTTCCTCATTGGATTTAGCTAGCAGATCGCAACAAGAAGATTCTGAATCTCTTCAAGAAATGCATTCTTGCCTCTTGTTTTCCTGCCTACTATTACAAGATCAATACCCAAAGGCACATCCCCCTGAATGGGAAGATGTCTCTTAATTGTAGTTGGTCTCATTGAATTCACTTTCACTGACTCTTCCTCAAGATTGATAAAGAGGAGGATGCACGGGACTTAGAAAAACGTCAGCTAATTGGTCCCACGTGGCACTTTAGTGCCGAAGTTGGCACAGTGTTGGATTACTTGACCAACATGAAGACTCTTCCTTCTTTTGGTACTTTCCTCTGAACATATTAATCGCTATTGTAGCCTTTGAGACTTTTTCAGTCTTCCACTAACTCCACCGCCAGCTAGAATCACAGCTTCTCGTAATCTCTACGAAGCCGAGACCAGCTTGAAGAAGTGTGAGAAGAAGAAGACCTCTCGGCGGACCCTGACGGGCACATACCTTTCTTGATATGGCACATATATCTGAAGAAGAAGGTTGACGAGTGCTCTGGGAATACTCCGCAACGCGTATTGCAGGAATAATGATGGAATTGGATTGGGTGTTTGGTGCAAAACTGCACAGCAGCTGAGAATAGAGTCCAAGTAGCTGGAAAAACTAGAGAATCGATAAGGACAAAAAGAGAAAGTTCAGAATTGGAGAGGCTAAAAGGATAAGTTCGAAAGACCTTATTGAGGCATTTAGTTACCGGGAATATCTTTTTCAAGGATCGTTTATTAAACATCTTCTATTCCTATATACGTCCCGCATGCCTCAGTATGTCACACATATACCAATATTTGCATGAAGCACTCGACATAAGATACAGAGAAGAAAATCGAGAGCTAAATATTGCAAACAGACAATGAGTCGAGGAAAAAACATATATCCAAAGTAAAATTTCCTAGAATTCTTATGTCGAGCATGCACGTAATATATATCCCTCATGAAATATGAACTAGAATCATGAACGCGTATTTCTCGAGTTGCAAGCACAAGGGAAGACTCAAGTAGTCATAAAAGTAAGAAAGCATCTAGTTGTTCGACCTCAGGACGAATCGCAGTTCCTCTTAGATTATAAACTGCTCTGAAAAGTTATCTTTCTGGAGAATGATCCATTTAGAAAAGCGGAAGGAGGGAAAAAAGCATTAGCTTAACGACACGAGTAATATGACATCAGGGTGAGCAAGTGATACCTCGAACGATTCTTGGAGATCGTGATGCGAACCCGAGTCAGGTCTCTTTTCAATTTTGCTACATCTCTTCCAATTCTGAATCTCGAGGTTCGACGGACGCCACCTTCCTCGCATTCACAAATGCACTCTTAGAATGAGCCGGCGCAGTCCGAGCTGGCTGCCAATAATAATTCTTACCGGATTCAATTTGAATAATGCCGCGCGCGGTTTCCCTGATGCCCAAGCACGCCTTATTATCTCACGTACATGCTCACCTATTCGATATCCATCGATGCTATATACATACATATCAATATAGTAATATAACATCCCCTATTATATTTTTCCTCTCCTCTACTGTGTTTTATCTTTCACCCTTTCCACCGAGTCTTGCTCCGCTTATTCGTTATTTTATTTTCAATTGTGTTATCGAGAAAATGGAAAGCTTACTCGGTTGTTAGAGGATTGGATAATGGTATTGGATTACACGAGTAATAGTATGCAGGAATTAATGTGCAGATTTCTTCCTTTGCGTGAGAATAAAGAAAGAGAGCTGGGGATTATAATCTAATTTAGGGAAACTTTTTGTCAGTTATTGGCAGTTTTCCTATAGAGTTTCTTCGATATGGGTCATTGTCACAAAGTTTAACTTTTCACTTCCCTACCATATATCACAAATTTCAAGCCTGAATTATTTGAATTATTCGTTTCTTACACGAGGTTCTTCAACTTCCATTGATAGTAAGGTGATAAAAAATATAGTTTTTGTCTGAAAGAATCATTAAAGATTTCATCTTGAGACATGTGTTTGTGTTTCTAAATAGTGATGCATGATAAAGCGATACTATTTTTTCAATATTTGGATACAAAGTAGATTGAGCGATAAAAATTATACGTGAAATGTTCGTCTTTATCGCATCATGGACTTACGTTTTTAATATTACTCGTGCATAAGAAAGTCCGTTAACAGGGAAACATCTGTTCCGTTCTCAGGCATCCCTCGCTCGACGCTTTTTCCTGAGTGAAACAAGCTACGAATTTTTATATTATATAACTACGACTACAAGTGATTCTAAGCCGGGTTTATTCATTCGCAGAGCGATAGATATGTATATATTGTATATAGATAGAAAATCAGATAAGATACACTGAGAGATCTTAAAATTCTAATCAAGTAAAGTATAAATGCAAACGGTGGAATTGAGTGTTTCTCAATAATAAAAACTTATCATTTAGGTATATATTTCCATACTGAGAGCAAGACAAAGGGGTTTATACTTGAAACAGGAATCGCATGCCAATAATGGACGTAATACTGAATCATTATGGCATGCTAATTCGTGTTATCGAGAAGTGCTCGATATTCCTTCACCAGGTGGGAAGAACCGTAAGAGATGTCTAAAGACAGGGTTTGTCGTTCAAAAATAACAATGTGGCTTCAAAATGTTAGACGTTATAAGGGAGGTAGAGATTTCAAAATTAGGCTTGCGTTCTTAAACCTCTTTATCGTCGATCACTTTAGGGAAAGCGACAATATATTATTAGGTATTTTAAATTTAAGTTTTAGAAACTTTTTATTTGAAATTCTTTCAAAGTTTGTTTTATTAAAATAACGATGGGCTCATCACTCAAGAGATTTTAAGGATTTCAGGTACACTTTATGTAGATTTAAAAGGGTTCAAAGATTAAAATTTTAAAAGATTTCAAGAAAATTTTCAGGAGATGTTGAAATCTTAGAAATTTCTGAAATAAAATCTTATACTGTGGGTTGGAGGGTAATAATGCATCCCAAACAAGAAGATGTTAACGAGGTTTTAGTTGCGAGTCGAATCTTATTGTTGTCTGTGCACGTCATCGGGAATAAGCTTCACCTTCTGTTTCCTCTTCGTTCACCTTCTCCTTCTTTTTTTTTTTATTTTTGAAATCTTTTTTTGAGGTCGTGTAGGCATCCTGCAGAGGCATTTGGACCGCAGACCACACTGAGCCACGCACGATAATAACCCCGCGAGGGTGAATACGGTTACTACGGTTACTACAGTTAAAGCCCGTAAGTTGCCTGCACTGGGAGTTTTTACGGTTCATAATTCAGTCGAGCATATTTCAAACGGCTGCCAATGTTGGACCGTAAGACCACGACCCTCTTGTCCCACCCCTCTATTATGAACCGTCACTTCAGTATCTGCGAGATTTAAGATCGTCTTCTACCACGCGAAAACTCATCACCCTTGACTTCTCTTCTTTTCGCACCTGAATGCCAATCCCGAGCATATCTAGTACCTATTTCTAAAGCCTTTAGACCTTGAGCGTTCCTACTATTTTATGATCCTAAGTAGACAGAGGAAGTCTAGTCAGATAAAGTTATTCTTTAGTCATTTTCCAATAATTGGCATTTTTATTGCAACTCATAATTGCAGATATAAACTTGCATTCATGACAGTACCTATTATCACAATCAAAAAAAAAGTTCTGGTTAAAGTTTCTAGCGAAGTGAAACAAGAGCATGTACAAGAAAGTTAGAGAATATACAATGAAAGCATTCTTAAAAAACTAAAATTCTTATGCAATGTGCAATTGAAATCTACTTATTTCAATCTTCATGCGGGTAATGACTTCCCATATACCCTTTGTTGAATAATTTTATTTAACTGGTCCAGTTCTGTCTCTTTTCGTCTTTATATTTCTCTCTCTTTTCCAATCGATGACCTAGCGATGCCCATCACAGAATTGATTTCCTCCTCATCTGAATATAATTTTCCTCGGCCGATCACGGCTCGGTAGATAATGACGGAGTTATGCCGTAACACCTTGAAGGCATCGGAGCAACTTCGGTGCATCTTACAGACTTATCCCCGTATAGACTGGTGCAACATTCGTATATAAGTTTTATATGTATGCCTGATTTTGCACACGTTTGTACGCACGTGTATAAACTCACAATCAAGAAAGCTCAATTCTTCTACATATATGTATGGTGATAGGTTTAAAGCACGCACACTCGTCCATAGAGGCGTGATTCGTGACGAACATCGGAGAAAAAAGCAAGGGAAGAAGATGACGAAGAAATAGTGGTGAGTGAGGAGTAAAAGGGAAGAAGGATTCCCAATCATTTCGATGATTGCCGATCAAACCGCGCACCCGAGTCTCTAAGAGCTAGGGACTCTTTTGGCTTCGCGAATCGATCGCTCGAATTATTCATCCGTGCGAAAGCGAACAATAGCCCCTGCACAAGATGCGCGCTCTCTGCATTAATCTAATAATCTTGCGGCGTCTTCATACGGATTTTTTCGTAAGCAAAAGAGTTTGTAACATGACTACAAGTCAGGGAAAATATGGAAAGTAGGGAAAAGCCACAAAATTAAGGATTTCAAGGGATTTCAAATGTCTAATGATCATCCTTCGAAATCTAAATTCATCTCATTTCAAAAGCAGAGCGACTACATTCCAAAATCTAGAAAAACAAAGCACCTAAAGTGATGAATTTTAATGGACACTTATATGATTGCTTAAAAGAATGGTTAACATTATGCACTCTATTTACAAAGTTTCCAAGCTGAAGTAACGTGAAAATTGATAAAAGCATGGAAAGCGCCACTAACGTCTTTGCAGAACTTATTCAATTGAGGTCTCGTTTATCACAGAAAATCCACTTTATGCGGTATACGACGTGCCATTTTGCCTTTCTTGCTTACCGTGTAGTTGGAGCGTAATGCGTTTCAGTTTTTCTTGCGCGCCTATATATATATATATATATCTATAGGTATATATAATTATTTGAACGTATGAGTATAAGCGGTGCAGGGAGGTAGAGAGACAAAATGGGATATGTTGAGATGGTGATGCTGGCAAGGTTGGTACCTTCTTGAAGGTATCGAAGGTGTCGGAGGTAGAATTCCTTGGCCACGACCTTCTGTAGTCTCCTTCTTTCTCCTCGAATCTTCGACTTGTGTACGTGTGTTCTTTTCCCTTTCTCTCTCTTTTCATCTCTTTGTTTCTCGCTCTCCCTCCCTCTCTCATGGCCTTCTCACAGCGCGAACTTAATTGGCGATAAAACCCCGCGGCCTCGTAAAAAAATCTCGCCTACCCCCACATTGTATTAATTAGGGCCCTTATAATGCCTTAAATAAGGCGCACCTTAGTTATGGGTTAGCCGAGCAAAGTTGCGCCGTGTTATCTTGCGAGCTGCTCCACGTTCCTCGCCACCTTGCCCCTCATCTCTGTTCCAACGACCAATTATCAGTAATATCATCGGAGCCGCTGGGCCCGAATTAATCGTATCCGGTTTCCGACCTCTCGGAGACTTAGAGTCTCCGAGAGCACCAAAGGACCTGACCTCAAAGCACGTACTTTCGATGATACTTATAGGTTATTCTATCGTGTCATAGGAAGGATTGAAGGAACCATCGGGAAGTCTATTTGTTTAATTCATTTTGAGGATGTAACTTATTTCTAATTCATGATTCTAATTCTTTCAATCAATTGTCAGTTTTATGGTACTAATAAATAAAAATGTAAAAAGTTGCGACCTGAAGATATATACTTTTACCTATTTGTGAACATTTTTTTGAGAATCTTCCTCGCTTTTATTTTGTTATAGTGAGAAAACGGATCCTCCTTTCTATCGTAATTACTAATTCGTTAGTAGCAAAGTAAAGATAAACACAGACTGAAACGTATAATTTGCTGTTTTTATGATTCCTTCTGGAACTCAAAGTAATTAAGGCCTTCATTGTACAAGTAATTGCAACTATTTGCGACTATTTTAAAAAGTGCTACTTCTTGGAACTTTTTAAACGAATTTCAAGGATTGAATTTTTAATGATACATACCAGCAAATCAACACGCGCGTGATTATTTTCTTTTACTTCTTACAAACTCAAAGTCATTCAAAAGCCAATCAGGTTTGAAACAAAAATTTATGCAAGATTTTAACATTTCGGCCACACCTCAATTCCTTTCCGAAAATTAAGGGAGGGTGTGTAATCCAAGTATTTTCTACAGTTATGGGAACCTGAGACTGGAAAATATTTCATAACACCCCGTCTCTAGGGGGAAAAGGACGGTAGGGATGTTTTCAAGTAGGATTTTTCGAGTTTTCAACAGAAAGCGAATTTGTAAATGAAAAATCAAACTTTGTATCTGAGACATTTTCGTATCATCAGAATGAAGGAAGTCTCTTGTTTTGAGAAGGTCGATGAAAATTGAAGGACGACACGTCTGAATCATAAAAAGTGTTAATGGTCAGGTCGGCGTGACCCTCTAGAGTCCAGATTCTGGGCGTCAACGGCACGCGCTTGGGTGGGACCCCTTCTACTTCTACAACGGTCTTATTCCTTCTTTCGATTCTTATCGGATCCGGGACTGCAATATAATTATAATTAAAAGTGATCAGACCGATAGCAGTACGGTGGGGCCGCGGCTCAGAGCCCCCCTTCGAAGCACCTACCTATGGTTAAGAGCGCATTCTGGAGGGAAGAATGGTGGCATAATATCCGCTTGAACTTAAGTTATATTCTTCGGGCTCGAGATCGGTGCGGTGCGGAGGTGGAGTCAGTTCGAGGGTATGCTAATTCCGGCCTGAGGCCACCACGCAGCCCTTAATAGCCAGGTGAGCCTCTTACGGCAACTAGTGCTCGTACATAGTCGTAGTTATAGGCCAAGCGACGCTTCGAAGTCCGCGATACCGACTATGTCTTTGAAGGTAACGATCTTGACTATGTTCACGTAGCGAATTGAAGCCGCTCGATCCTCGATGCCATACCGCGGACTTATGTCCTCTGGGTACATCTCAGTGTTCCACACAGACAATAATGATGAAGAACGTCCAAGTATTAATTTCAGAGTTTATCCCAAGGATCTGATAGTAGCTGCAAGTGTGCATTCATCACTACTTTTCTCCTCGATTTTTTTCTTTTTTTCTTTTAGAACAGGATGTTTAAATTCCGCAAGTGTCAGTGCAACTTTTGTTAAATCTCTTGAAATCTTCTGTGAATCTTCCATTTATATAAAATATTACTCATTCAAATAAATTTATGGACTTATTAGTTCAAATATTTTTGCAAACTGCGTACATGCAGAAAGATATTGAATAAGCTAAAAAATAAGATTTCATACGTATTTAGAATGTAGGAAAAAAAAATGTCGAGCTGGTCGAAGTGCAAAGTAGGTTCTTTTTCTGCACCAGTTTAGATCATTAGTACTCGACATGAAGAATCCTTTAGACTACTTTCTCGTTTTTAGTTCCTCTTCTGTTAGTAACTCAAGTTTTGTTATGTTAAGAATATGAGTTAAAGAAAGAAAAGCTGAAATTGATATCATGCTGGATTTTTTGCAGAGAGGATTCATACATTGGAACTATTGGAACATCAAAGACCCCGATCGCGATGGAAGACACCTGCTTTGGCGTTTCGGAATCTTAGCTGTGATTCGAGGACGTATACGTGAAGAGTACTTTTGATACATGTAGCATCTCTCTTGATGCGCGCACGATCGATCGTTATTTATCGACTAATTCGTCTCCATTTAGAAAAACATCTGCTGGCCTGTCCCCCCCAACCCTTGCACCATCGCCACCACCTTAGGGGCACGGGAGAGTAGAACCATCTCGCCTGCCGACGATTTCTGCCTCATAGGCAGATAATCGCCTTTGATTTCTCTCTTCGATTCTTCGCCCCTTTCCTCTCCCCGTGATCTCCGCTCGCCCCACTCCATCCCTCTATCGGAGATCACTCCCTTCTTATATAATTACCTTATTTCCGAATAATTGGCCAATTTATACTCGAGTCCCAGCTGAAAACAATCCGCCTCTCTCTCGGACCAGCGCACCGTGTGCCCCATAGGGCCCCGTAGAGCAGTTATTTTATGTATATGGGAGTGTGATTAGATCAGACCCCGTACTGGTGTGTGGGTATGATAATTCTGCCCCGCGGGGTCCATCTCCACCCACGCCACGCATGCACGCTCCCCACTTCTTTGCTTCATCCAAAGTATTCTTCTTATGCTCTTCTTACTGACTTTTTTGGTTGCGATACGGAGCAAATCGCGCCAATTTTCGATGCTCGTGCAAATCGGAGTATTGAAATCTCGATTGTGTTCCGGGTTGGGCAATGTAGCATTGCAGAATGTCTTCATGGAAAAGAGTATATACTGAAGAGATGTTAAGGGTGTTGGATCCTCAAATTTCTTAAAATTATTTTAAATCCCATGAAATTTCATAAGATCCTTTTGAATCTCATTAAATACCTGAAAATTCAATGAAATATAGTAAAATCCCATGAAATCGC
>JAUESI010000010.1:15044585-15090517 GCA_032275145.1 Synergus laeviventris | reverse complement strand
TATTATCAATTCATATTACTTACTATCTGTTATTATTTTAGAATTATCTACGCTCAGAAAAAAGTTGGTCTGATGCAAAAAAAATTTTTTTCTGACTGCATTGAACAGTGGATTTTAAAAGAACTTCAAGGGTTTGAAATGTGATGAATTCCTTTAAAATGAAGTTTTTCGGCCACCCTGTGAGTTGTTAAGTTACCATTAACTAATATATTAAAACAAAAGAGCCCCTGTTTTAATAAACATAGAAACTGTGATATTTCTGCCACTAACAGTTGGAAAAACCTGACCTCGCTAACCTTGACACTCACTAAGTCTAATTCAAGATGTAAGGTAAGCGTCACGAATACAAAGACGCATCGTGACAAGCTATATCCCTTGAAACATCCTTATATAAACCAAGAGGGTTGTTGTACTTTAAAATTTCTTTAGGGAATTCTATAGTGAGATTATCTCCTCTCTTCGAGCATATGCCATAAAATTGAAATAAAAGTAAAGTTCCAAATAGGTAAATAGACCTATACTAATAAGGCGTGTTCAAATTTTACCAAAAAATGTCAAATTTTATTTTATATATAATATATGTATTTTATAATTACAGTGCCAACTTCACGATGATGTATTTTGCATCCAACTGAAATTTAAAAAAATATTGAGGATTTGACTGCAGGGGATTTGGCCTTGACACTAAGGGTAATGTGCCAGGGAAGATGAACGTGGCAGATACAGAGATGAATCGTAAAAAACTATAGAACGTCTAGAGTGAGGTGTATGGGGTTGAATGGTAGATGGCAAGGAACTCTGGGGGATTTTAATGTATGTATAAACATTGAGCGGTCATCATTACTCGCGTGTGAGAATGCATAGCGATAGGGGGTGGGCAGGGGGGGGTTGCGGGAGAGAATTGGTGGTGGCTAGGAGGCTCCGAGATGACGAAGGAACCTGGAATGGGGTGGTTCGTCGGATCGATGTGTGTGCTCCCGCCCCCTTCTTCCTCCCACCGCCCCTGGGGGTAGTTATACAAATTTCCAAGAGTGTCTGCCTCCCTCCTGCATTTTCCTTCCCTCTCGTCCTCGTTTTCTCCCATACTTCGCTTGGTTCTCTACCTCTAGGTTCTCCACCCTTCCTCTCTTCTCCGGGCAGCTCTAGGGTTACCATGGCAACGTGGGGGCGGGCCTTTGCATATTATACTCTGTGTGTGACAAGCTGACTCGTTATATGTGCTCGTGGGAATGCGGGAATTCGTATGTGATGTATATATGTATATAGAAGAGAGCCTCCACCTTGAAGAGTCGTGTATGAAGGTTTGAAGGTGGTGCGAGAAGGGAAGTAAAGGAATCGTGCGGGAGAACGCTCCGGGAAGAGAGGACGATGAAGAATTGTCACCTCTGACGGCAGGGAACTTGGAAAAGAAAAAAAAGGACGAGGGGACTGCACGCCTCTGCCACCCCTTTGTACATTGCAGAGCTAGAGGCAATCCCCTCCCGAAGCTAACGCCGAAGACGGCGTTGACAACCACCCCTACGGTAATTCCGTTGCGACGAAACTCGCGGTTCTCGGGAACTTGTGGGGAAACGAATCTCTGAGAGTGTTGCTGCTGATTTTTATCGTTTCGTCGGGCACCTCGGTAAACTAAGGCTTCCAGAGGAGAGAAAGGACTTTTCAAATACAATAGGTTTCCAACCGTAAGAGCCTCTTTTGCGTAATGCTGCAGTAAGACTCACTCCGGATAAATAATCTCATTTCTTTGAAAAACCTTGATAGCTACATCAATTCGAATGGGATAATGCAAGAGAAAAAATCAAACTTGATTAACATCAGAACGATCCAGTAATTCCTCCCTTTCTGGAAGCAAAATAAAAAATTATATGAACTTGATGGGCATAATGCTTGGACCGCAAGCGTCCTACACTCACGTACATGTCGAAGTGTGAAGGATGGCAGGCTGTATCCCTCTGATCTGGGTGACGTGTTTTTCTGGCAGCTAAGGGGTGCGCGCCCCTAATTATAAAATAAAAAAATCAATATCTTACCCCACGGGCCGGGCTCAAAAAATAGGGTGACTCCCCGTCTTTCCGTCATTGCCACCCCTGCTGTTAGTCCCCGGTGGCTTCGGCTACGGAGCTGATTTTTTGTCAGGGTGTGCACTTTACTCTCTCCGTGCCAATGCCAGCAAAACGAGAAAGAGGGTGCGATGCAGAACCCTATGGATAGCGGAAGACACTGTATACAATTTTATTGCGTTACGCTTATTGCGTTTCCTGAACCTTATACTTACATGCTCCCCGCGCTTATGGTCTTTTAATATATTCCGATTCAAGCTCCTCACCAACTGCGAGTTTGGACTCTCTAGATAAATACCCGCCTTATGGAAATGATATATCAAGTTTTAAGTGAGCCAATTCTCATCGCCTGAAATAATGCTTTATAGATCACAGAAAAGGATGGAAAAGCATGGGAAAGGATTTACTTCCATTTGTCATGGGAGGCAGCTAAAATCCAACTCTATACGAACTTGGCAATAAAGCGGAACAGATTTCTCGCATATTTTCCTCTCTTTATGCAAATATATCATGATAAATCTGACTTTCGAGTGATTATCAGAAAATTCAAATTAATGACGTACACATTTACCCGATTTATCATTTTAGACCGATCAGAGTGCGGTCAATTGCTGAAATATATATGTGTGTTTATAGCTCCGCGAATCGGAAAGGGATGGGAGGACCATCACATCGATTTCACAGGTTTTCTGTCGTTTTTGTCTTGGGGCGTGCGACGACACATTCAAATAAGTAACCCTCCCCTCGGTCTTCACCGCTGCCACCCTCTGGCTCCTACTTCACCTCCCGCAAGACCCGAGTCCTTCGCCTAACCCCGCCTGGGGATGGGTCGCGACGAGATTAAAAGAAGAATCAATAGCACCACCCTTCTGCACCCCCTTGTCTTCCTGCCCCCGTCCCTCCGTCGTTCTTCGGCGTCCGTCCACCTCAAAGGCCTTCGCCATATATTGAAATGCGCTAAGAGGACTCTCTCAACCTCCCGTCGATCCAGTACCACCACCTAAAGGGTAATAGGAGAGGGTAGATGGTCGACCCCATACCGACACCCCTTACCACTCACTACTTTGCCAGTTCCTCTTGGACAAACACTATGCGAGGAGCTGGTGCCGGTACCTCTTCCTTGCCTCTTCTTTCCTTCCCTTTTTTCTCTTTTCCTTTTCCTTTTGCCTTTTCTCTATCCTTTTTTTTCCTCTCTTTTCACTTCTTTTTTCTTTTTCTTTCACTTGGCGCGGCTTGGTGCAAGCTCGTTCGCCGAGAAGGAGATTTGCTGCAAGTCCCGTCTTTGCGGTGCGAACGCTTGGAACGACGGAATTGTCGAATCCTCTCTTGCATAGCGCCACCAGGAAGATAAGATGCGCCCTCCCCCGTGATTTAAGTGAGAAGTAGCTCGCGAGATTCTCCAGCGATCTCCTTGCACCCCAGACGGATGGCCTCGCTTCCTATGCACGAGCTCTTGCCTTTCAGCTTTCTAATCGAGATCCTTCCAAGGATTTTTCTTGCTACGAAATACTCTAAAATAGGGATTGCGCACATGGAGGATTTGGTATCTTGAGATATGATGAACATGTCGAGAGTCTTAGCTGCTAAGAGTGGTGATAGCAATGTGAACTGCAAAATTCAATCACATATCATGTAAGCTTTGTGCGGATATACTTCCTATATACCGAAAAAATTAGTTATCGATATTTTCCTTGACTGTCATCGACTTTTTTCTTTCGAGCTTTTAATTCTTATCTTTTTCCAAATTCACAGCTCCACTCACTTTTAACTAACTTTTTTTTTTAACTAGATTCTTAAAATTTAAAGCTTAAAATGCAGGAAAACCTGCTGACAAAAATGTCTCTTAACATAAGATCTTATATATTCCTACTATAAATATAAATAAAAGTGTTCCTCGAAATTTTAGCTGCATTTAAATTGTTAATTCAAGCTACGCGAAACATGAAATAGACGATTGTCAACACGGTACAATGTGCAGTTTAGCGTACCCCAATAATCATTTTCATGCACAAAATGCTAAGCAATTTCCGGGATTCGCGAGCTCGGTGTAATATCATATTGCAACCGTTTATTGGGAAAATTTCAGCCGTAGTTTTAGACGTGGTTGGGCAAAGTGAATACTTTATCGTCACCGTGTAGGTCGATCTCTTTGCACATATACACACAACGCAAAGCACGTCTCGGTCAACATGGTCGGGAAATATATTAAAGGTAAACACATGCATCCTAAGTAAGAAGCCAAGACCTCGTAGATGTAGAACGCTATTCCCTGCCCGCGCCCTTCCACCCTATATATGCGCCTACATATTCATATGCACTACATGATACCTTGCAACCCCTCTTCAATGTCGCGTTTTATTTCGAAAGATATACTGGTACCTACGTACACGCGTATGTTTACATTTGCCACTGAAGTACTCTAACGACATCAGCCCATAAAGTCTTATTTTGGACCTAGAAATTTACTATCTGCGTCATGAACATAGTTTATGCTTTAGCCTTAAAAAGTTTAACCTCATATAATCGCCCCATTCCATTTATTATATTCCCATATACATTTACACTGCATATTCATCCAGAAGTTCATCTAAATGGTTATCAGGAAACTTTTTCGACATACTATTATTTATTACATTAAATTATTATTCTCAAAAAGTAACGAAGCATCCTATATAGAGAAAAATATAACTCTTCGTGGGAAAGATATATAAAAATAAATTGATGTTGGAATTGATAGAAGGGAAAAAATGGAACCACATCTAAACTTTGAGATTGGCTTTTGATATTTACCTATGATACTTACCTATAATATTTACACTAGATATATTTCAGACAAAAATTTGTCATCGGATTAGAATTTTTCGTTATAATTTATAGTAATCTACAAGGTTGGATTAACTTTGACTGATGATTGCTTGTATAAACCAAGCACCTTAATAAATCTGAACGAAATATATTTGAAGTGATCATTTGTTAATTTTATTGTAGCTAATGATTCGGACTCGAATGTGAGGAGGAGAACATGATGAAAGAGGATGCTGAAAAATAAGAAGGGAAGACCCTTGAGCATAATAAACCAGCTGAACAATCCTGATTGGCTTAACCTTCTCAGTGGCGTAACTTATGTGAGGTAAGGAGTTATTATTTACTTATTAGACGTTCGACGAACGTAACGCTCGGGGGGTGTGAAAATGAACTAAGGCCGCTTCGGTAGAAATTAAAAACGTGACTCTACCAAGCGGGTAGCATCATCGCACAGCTAACGAGAAGATACGACCTCCCCGGAAATATATATATATATACTTACAATATATATGTATGTATGTTCAAGTTTCCTATATGCTGCATTATGTGCCGTAGTGGCTAAAGGCGGGAACGATCCTCTATAACGGGTGTCTTGACTCGAATTTGCCTTGCCATAAAATACCATCAAGACAGTTATGAATATTAATTTACATTAACATTTCCTGTTTGCATAAGCCCTGCTTTTACAACCAATCGATGATTCCAAACGTCATATCCTTTCCGCTTCGTTTTACTTCAGATCGTTATCTTCACTCTGCTTGCGTACAGAAAATTATACTCTGTTTAAATTACATATGTGGAAATTACGGTTTTATAGATTCATGTTTTTCTAATAGTAAGTTTTATTCAATTACATATCTTGGAAATCACATGAAAGGTATGTGAGGATTTTAAAATGAGTTGCGGAATTTAGTCTGACGGATCGTTCGAGAATTTGCGTTTCGTTGGGGTTTTCATTTCTCTTTTGACTGTAATTTAAAAAATAGCGAGTTTTATTTTGTTTGTCAAGTCGATGTGTCACATGAAAAGGAAACTATTTCGTATACAGTTTCTCCACTGACAAGCAGTATCCTGAAAGAGTAGGTAATGGCGAAGATGTACTCGATCCGATTGAGTGGAAATGGGAAGGATAAGAGGAAAACTGTGTAGGTATATGCGTTTCACCTTTTTCTTTGTTCTAGAAAATCTATATAGTTCTGTGTCATTTCCTCTGAAAGGGTGTCGATTTCCCGTTTAATGTCTTTTGTATCGCTGCCTTTGTGAATATCCAATATTGTAGCGTTTGTTGTTGAGTGAAGTGGCAATTTGAGTTTCCTTTCAATTATTATTCCCTTCTCACTACTTCACGCACAATATAACACTCGAGTTACTCTTCTGTTTTGGTTTAATGTTTCAAAATAGTAACAAGGTGGGATTATCGTTTGCCTCTTTAATGAATTTTTGCAAAGGAGAAAAAATTCACGTTTGTAATGCGAAGAGTGTAATCACAGTAATCGTGACTGATGACGTGAATTACATGACAGTAGGTATATACCTAACCTCGCTAATAGGACTGAAGCTACAAACGTGGCAGCAGGTAGACACCAGACATTCCGAGATGGCAGGCTGCTAAGAGACCTACTCACCTCGACGTGGGAGGTTTGGGGTCGTCGTGCGATTTCGCAGAAGGTTGTGTGCAGATCGGTGTCAGAATATGAGATGGCAGTAGGCCGAAGGCGCTTGAATTATTTATTATTATTTACTTTTTCCGAACACGTTTTGAATGCCTTTCAAATTAGTTGTTAACCGAATTTTAGTAGCGAGGCAAAATTATCGGTACCCAACACATTAATTCCAGCTGTGGTTTTAATCACTCATTCAATTGGGAATTCTTTTGCATATCTCCAACGATCTGAGAGGATAAAATATTACTTGTAACTTGAAGATGAAGCAATAACAATTTTATTCAGGTTCAAGATCACGAGTAAGATGATTCCATTTTGGATTGAAACTAGTTGCAATTATTATCATTTTCCTATAATATTAATTCTCCAACCTCTTTTTCAACCTCATTTCTAAACCTCCCTTTACAACCTCTATTTTCCCACTCCTTATCCCATCCGCTCTTTTCTTTTCTTTATTTTACCGTCTTTTTTCCACTCTCTTTTCCAACCGCATACAAGTATAGACTAAGCACACCGTCCGTAAGTTTCAATTCGACCTTTATTTGGTGAATATATGGCAAGGGGCCAATATTTTCGATAAAACAAGGACGATGATGCCAAGATATAATTTTATTTTCAGTTGAGAATATTTTCGTAACATTATAGGGGTAGGTATAGACACAGATAACCTGCTGGATTTTGGAGAGTAAGAAACTTGGGAAAAGGGTTTTTGGAGAGAGTTATCAGAAACGATAGACGAAAAGGAAAGAACTAGGGGATGGTGTAACATATATTTTACGTGACTCCTTTACTTCGATACTAGGTTCGATCCCCGTCCAAATCTAATTTGCGTTCCATCTCGCGAGCAAACATTCTGACGACAACGACATCGCAGCTTTCTTTGCCCCATCCAGGATCCCAGGTCCCACCCCAGCCGCACCTAGGCACATGTGATGTATCACAAGAAGGTGTATCTTTGTACTGTCTTGAATTTCTCGATGTCGATGTGTACAATGTCTGAAAAGCCTTTTCCATCCACTTGATAGAAGTAAGGATCAAAGTTTGGTAGTCTGATACGCGAGGATTCTCGTGATCTACTACCTACTCTTGTCAAAGGAAAGGGGCTTGTGGTACCTAGGTGTGTCTCTCGCTTTTACTTGAGATTGTGTTTTGGGTAGATGGAATTAATGTTATTCGAAATCGAGGATCAGATTTTAGGACTCAAATTGACTTGGGGGTGAAGCCATAGTCGAATTAAAACCCCGGATAAAAGCTTCAGAGAAGATCAAGTCCATTGGACAAGATTAAGGAAATTAAATGGCATTTTACAAAATTGGAAATCGATCTTTCTTTCCCTTGCTTAGTTTAATAAAGTATAATACTAATATCATTGTAATATCATTGTAATATCAGCAGAATTTTTTCGGTAATAAACACTTTCTATAACTTAAAATTTACATTTTCTTCTAAAATAAATTTCTTATTCCAGGAAACAATTGTAAATTCTGAACAATTATTAAAATATTGATCAATTGCTCCAACCAATATATTACAATTACATACTTGGTTTTTCTATAGCTTAAAATAATTTATACATAAATGTCTATAATTCTAAACTGGAATCTAAAAATATCAAAAGAGCACTTACTTTGAATGTGATCGATGAATATAATAATTTCCCAGCTTCAACTCTTCTTATAATTAAATTCAAACTAAAATAAAACGTAAAGGTACAGAGAAAATCCTTACAGCATCGAAAAATTCCAAATTGAAATTAAACCAGCAATTTAAATAAAATAATTTATACAGAAATTCTAGTCTACAAAATGAAAATTTTCATAACTATGACTAAAGGCAGGAATATCTAAGGAATAAAAACACACGAGTTAAATTTTCTGATAAACTAGCGTTTAATAGAATACGTCGAGGTTTAGTACAGTAGTTTTTGTTGAGTTTCAGAAAACCAGACGAGCTTGCGATGCGGTGTTCAGGGAATATGTGTCGGTAAAGGCTTTTTCAGGAAGTAAAGTATAAGAATTTGTCGTGGTATCAGCTGGCTTTAAAGTTCTTTACTCATTACTCAACTCTGCTGCATCAAATCCGCAATCATGACAGACGAGAAACTCATGTCAAGTCTCACCGAGTCAATCGCATTCAATCAAAATCCGACATCGAAATTTGAGCATCGCGACACTACATCAAATTTGAGCAAGCATCTGCATTTCGATATTCATTGTTACGAGACATTTGTTGTCATCGGCCATTTCTATGTAAATTTTCGACCAAGAGAGGGCTAATATCCAGTGTTCGGAAATGGACCACTCTCCCTGGACCGGAAATAAAGCCAAGTTCGATGGTGATCGAAATGCAGGCATTGATGACCGATGATATTCATTCGTTCATCGCTTGATTACGCATCAGATGTGTAATCCGCATCAATGAACATTTGAACAGATTGGAAAACATAAACCAAACGAACTATTTCAAAATCCAGAATCTCCATGCCATGATTGCGAAAATGGATACTTTTACATTCTTGTCGCTCTTTATCACTATTGTTTTGTTGTTCTGTCACTCACATTTGTTCAGAAACACACAAGCGTGGCGCTAACTTAAATTAGGGATTATACAATGTACAACTCTAAAATGTACAATTGTACAATGTAAGATTTTAACCTTAAGATCAGCATCTGCGCCTTGAATAAAATTCCAGATTGTGTTTCAAGAGATGATATGTGGCTTTATTCGTATCCTTTTCAATTTACGTTTAGATGACTAAATTTTTTCGTCGTTTTTTTCTCTGACAGGCGCAGATGTTGTGTGAAATTATAACAAAAATCAAGATAGTAAAAATGAAGTGTATGAAACAAGATTCCTATTGGCAATAATGGTAGGAAACAAGTGCACGTATTTTACAATGGAATAAAATATCTAAAAACGTGTCTTTACAAGTACAAAGGTGTCGTATGGCACGATTGGAGTGATTCGTCGTCTCAAAGTACGAAAGAGGCGTAGAAAAACAACAAGTCCTGGCGTGTTTCGCAATCTGGCTGTTTTTTCTTGTCGTTGGATTGGGGGAGGAAATGGGGGAGGGGTGTACGTGCGTGGGGGTGAATGGATAGGAAAGAGTTTCTACTAACAAAGCCTTCTAGACGAACCTATCAGTCAACCAAGGAGGCTTTGAGCCTGGACGACGCATTAGGAACCAAGTTACATTTTACTTTAACTTATGTCGCAAGGCTTGGTGAGATTATGTTTCGATGGATAAGTCCTGCAACAATTGTAAAATTTACAATTGTTAAATTCATTGCAATCTGAGTTGATTCGTTTCTGCGAGGATTTTAGAACAGGTCGTGGTACCTCGTTGTTTCAAAGGTATAAGGAAGGGAGAGTACTTGCGTGTTGCGAATAATACGAGCCAGCGTTATTCGTACATTTTTCTTACTTTTTCAATTTTACTTTACTTCACTTCACTTTTGCAGTGTTTTGTTTTTTCGACATTGAGTTTTCAGATGGTATCTGTCTTTTATATTATGTTCCAGCTCGTAAAAGAGGTCGTAAACGATTTCACGCACGCGTGTGTGTTAGTGTCGTGTCAATTGTGAATGTATACAAGTGTATCTGTGGTTTCGCGTGTCTTGAATGGGAAAAACAGTATGTCGCGGTGTTACAGACTACAGCTAGTCATATCATTATGTATATATATATATTTATATATATATCCAATAATATATAATATCCTCGTATCCTTCATCGTTATCATTATAATTAGTAGTATAATTAATTACTTGCTTAGATATGAAACCTAGTAGGAACATGATTCCACCGGCCCTTTAACCCAGTTAAGGTCACAATTTGCGAACCCAGCATTCACTCTCGCAAGCAAATGTGTCCTTACAAGTACAGAGATTGTCTGAACGTGTACGAACCCAGCCGGGACGACGCTCGAATCGATGCGTTTATTACATGCATCTATATATAAAATATCGTTTGCGCGTAAGGACGAACGAGTCTCAGCATACTCTAGGCTTCGTACATATATGTTTGTATATAAATGATAGAAACATCTATCTACGACCCGATTGCATGATTTGTCGCGAGTCTTTTCGTGCCTCGGCGAGGTAAAAAAAAAGTTTATGGAGGAGGCACGAACAGATCCGCGAGACGCATAAAATTCGAGCGCGGATTTGTAACGAGGGACCTAAAAAGCGACTTACTTTGGGTAATGGGTCGGCGTTTCGGGCGACCGCTTGGGACCCCATAGTGAGTACACATAGATATACACATGGCAATCTCTCACAAGAATTAATCACTATCATTATCATTTAGTATCCGTTATCGTGTAGTCGGTCAAATTCACAATTCAATCGATAATAATCGACGCAATAAATGTAATAGTAATAATGATTATAATGAGAATAATCATAATAATAATAATAATAATAATTGCAATAATCATAATGATCGTAATAATAATTCATAATGATCCATAATAATAATATGATCACGACCTATCTCGTCGATAATAATTCGTCGTAATAGCAATAAGCAATCAATCAATAGGGTTAATAATAAATAGTTGCGTAACACATTGAAACTCAACGATATAAAAAGGAAAACTTTTTCGACTTTACACCTTTTCACTTACTTATTCTCTTACTAAAAATGGCGCTCGAAGCCCGCGCGACACTCCGCTCATTGAGATTCTGCTTTCGCTAAAGGCTCCTTTCGAGCGAGAGAAGATTTATCGCGGGCAGCTTTCTTTTTAGAGCAATCATGCAAGTCTGTCGGACTTCTATTAATGCTCTGGGAAATTTTCACCAATAGTAAATTAGAACTTGGAAACTTTTTTTTTTGTCACGGCTTGTCAATCACTCAGTCAATAAAGCGTTCAAGTTTTCCTGTGGCATTTTTATATTCGCCAAGTGTTTTACGAGTTTAGAAGATTATAAATTATTTTCCAGATGAAGAAAGAGGTACAAGTGGAAAAGACCTTTTTTGACCAGACCTCACAAAATTGTGACTTTGGATCTCTCGTCACTGTAAAAGATTTTATTATACAACATTCTAGCGTAAAAATTGCTTCTCCATTTGACCCTTGTAAAAAATGTATTCTCATGAAAAATGCATTGTTCATCTTCGCGTTGTTCGATAGAATGACAGACTCGTATGATGCTCTTGATAGTGGAAAATGCGATTACCAATACTCATCCAAGTTGTTGACTTTACTTTTTTTGATTGAAGAAATAAATGTATTTTTCCGACTGCTTTTTTTATGATCGTTTCTTTGACGTTTATTTCAAAAATCAAGAAAACTAATTTCAGAACTTGTGATTGAGGATGGTAAAGGAAATTAAAGTAAGATGAAAAAAGGCGAATGCTGATATCGATGACCGGAGTGGTAGCGGGCGTGGCAGTCAAGAGTCCAACGCAATAATAGTTTCTTAATCATTCCTTATATCTGCACACACTTTATCACTCATTCATTGTTGATTTAGGAACAGCTAGTAGCGAGGTTCGGTTACTCTATCACGCAATATCCTTTCTCTAACTTAACGCAAAAAATTCACTTCCTTCTTTGCGTACACGCGTACGTACGTAATCAGTGTTTAAAAATGACTTAATACAATACATATATATATATATATTTTTATATATATATTATATAGATACCTCCGTTCGACTCTTTCGTTCTGAATTTAACCTTCGTCCCCGTAGCTGTAGTGTTTTAATTACAGGTGCGATTCAACATTTAAATATGAATTTATATTTAAATTATCACGCGCTTTTCCGGCACATGTCGAATCAAAAGAGAAGAGCGGCGATACGTTTTTTTTATCATTTAAAAAAATGTAAGCTTTGGCGCCGCGACGTTTTAAAAAAATAACGGTCCGATATCAATCACATTGAAGGGTATAGGCGCCATTGTTGAATAAAGAAGAAAGAACTCGATCTCTCCAACGCGCGTGTGCGGTGCGAGATTATCGTTGCTTCGTTTCCCTTTCTTATTATTTCTTCCGAACCCTTTTTCCTTTTTTGTGTATCCTTCTTTAATTTTTACACTTAAAAATTCTTGTTTAATTTGAATGTTTACTTCACTTTATCTCCTTGCCGAGGCTTCCGATTTTCCAAAACCCCTTCATCGATTCGCTTCAGCCTTAGGCGTTGATTTTTGCAGTCTTTAAAAACTTCGCGCGCGCGAACTAGATTTACCTACTATCGCTGCATGCCACGTGGCGCCGATTTCTCGTTGGCCTGAACGATCGCGATATGCGAATGATTAAATAATTAACCGATCCGTTATGACGATATCGTGTCGATAATTACAAAAGAATCCACTCGGCAGGAACATTTTAGTCACGAAAAAAGTTCGCGACAGCCACCGGACGATGAAATTCGTAAGTTTCACTCGCGTATCATTTTCTCGACTCTTGTGCGAGAATCCCCTCTGTGTGCAAGTCAGGTGTCTCTCTCGTTAGCGAAGGCATAAAAATGTACGCGATTCGATATTAATAAGTACATGAGATCACATGCACGTATTAAATACAATATCGTAATATTTAATCACAATAATGATAATAATAATCATAATAATCAATAATTCAAATGTAATAGTAATAATAGTCGTCACCAACATTACATAGAAAAGCATTTTTTTGTGACAGGAACCTCGAGTTGCTTAGATTAGAAATATTTATTACTTCTCCTTTCGTTAAATCTCCCCCCGATTTTTTTTAACTTACCCCCGATTCGAGTAAGCGTACCCACCCCCTTCTTAAATTTAGTAGTTCCACCGTACCTCATCCCAACCCCCTTTTATCTCTTCAGCCCTTATCTCTTTTATCAGTTTCACCCTTCGAGTTACTTTTTTTTTTATACCCTAGTGATTCGTGCTCGCGCGACGACTGAGTCGATTCTACACTGAATCTTGAAAAACGATGGCTCCGTCGTCGCGCTTCCGGTGGCACTTCCGGCTTCTTTTTTCCGCGAGTTTTTTATTTCACGCACGCGTGTACGTACGCGTATACGTTCCGGATAATACCCGCGAGGATTCTAGTACGTTACAACATCTTCATATATTTATATATATATTTATCTACTTAAATATATATATATATTTTTTGTTCATTTATCAATTAATTAATTTATTCATTCATTTATTTATATATATATAATATATATTATATATATATACCTATGCGTCGTCTACAAATGCATCTCTTCCTCCGTTATTTCTACAATTAAAAGTAACTTTATCGTAACTTATGAGCTAATAGTGATTTTTGTCGCTTCAAGTCCCTTTAAACTCTCGCGCTCTTTTTTTTTCTCAGTAGTCGCTGAAGATCGACCACGATTTTAGTGTACATACGTGCATCCCTCCTCTCCCGACGCGACATTCATTCCTTATTCTCTTTCTCGCGTGATAATTCCCCTCTATTCTCGTTTCAATCTCACGCGAGCAGAAAAAATTGCCACGATCCTCCGAGTCGTTAAACGTTGCCTGCTTTCCTTTTATCGATAGACATTACCGATGACTCTACCTCTAGAGCTAGTTTTATTTATAACTATTATTAATCATTTCTTCGCTCATATTAAACGTACTTTTATTATTAAATATAGGAACCATGAAGCTGGGTTTTTTTTTAAACTCCTGCAGCCATGCGCAGATGGCTAACGTTGGACGGGTCGCGATTTCGAAAATCGCGTACCTCCGCGGGTAGGAGAGCCCCTCCCAGCTGAGAGGATCTCCTCCCTGTCCATCTTTGCCTCCCCCCTCTTCCCTTTAAAAAGATCATTTCTCAAAGATCGAAAAAATCCTTCACGCGGAATCAAAAAGCAGACTCTCTACGACCTATTAGCAAAATTCCCTACTCTCGCACCGAATCACGCAATTACACAGTTGCACACACACCCTTAACAAACACTCGTAGAGTTAGAGGAATAAGAGAAAAAAAGAGAGTAAAACAGAAATAGAACGAAAAAGCAAGAGGAAAAAGAGATCAGGAGAAAGAGAGAGTGAGAGAGATACGTACGTACTCGTGGCCTCGGCGACCTTACCGCCGCTCTTCTACCCTACGACGCCGTAACGTTTGCTTTTTAGTAACTTTTACTTTTTATTATTACTTTACATAGGAACGTTTTGTCAGACCGCCTCGACGTCTTCGTTTCTTCCGGTCGCTCTTGCCAACTTCCAGCACGACCAGCTGTTCGCCTCTCCTTCGATCCCGCCTCTTCCGAACCGCTCTCCCAACAATATCTCATCGAAATCGTCATTGGAATATCGCACTTCATATTAATCGTTTTTTTTTCGTTCATTTTTTTCAATTTTTTTTTAATTAATCAGAGGAACTTTAGTGAGCGCGCGGTCAAACACGTCGCGCATGCTCGAAACATGGTTACAAAAATAACAGCCAAGGAGCACGGTAGTGGCGGTGCGCTGATAACGAGGATATTTTCTCTCCTTGTCTCGTGATTGGTCCTTCGGCGGGACTCCCGAGGATCGACAGTCGCATTTCGCAGTCTCAGAGCCACCGGGACGAACAGAGTCGAGATCTTCTTCTCTCTCGTTGAATGCCGAAGTGGTTATTGATAGGGAAAACCACCAGTTTCGAAAATAATGACTGATTTAGGATCCGAATCAATCTGAATAAATCTCCACAGCAAATCGAGTTGATTTCAAATTTAGCGAGCCCCAGCAACTGCGGCGACCTCCTGGACATGTTTCTGTCGTTTGAGGTCTGGGCCATTGTTGTTGTCCTGATTACCATTGATTTGAGCCTGGCCAGTGGTACTTTCAGCAGCAGCTCTAGCAGCTAAGAGAGTGATTTGGTTGACCACGTCCTCCATCTCGTCTATCAGTGGATTTGCCTCCTCACCAGACTGGACTTCAGAGTCTGCAGGATTCTCCAATCCAGAGTCCAGTCGCTGCTGTTGATTTTGTTGCTGTTTCTTGACCACCTGGTGACTAGCCTCGAGACGAGTTCGATGTTGGATTGTCTCTAGATGACGTCGTATCTCAGTGATGCTTCCGTAAGACCTGGTGGAAGTGCCACTGTCACAGAGGGAGCAGGCGAAGCGAGGCTGAACAAGACGCAGAGCGCCGCGACGCTGCTGATTCCCCAGGTAGCAGGAACGTTGATGTGCCAGTAGGGTCGACTCCTGAGGATAAGCTCTTCCACATCTACGACAGACCAAGCACATCTCGGTCTCAACTTCGCGACAGTGAGGAGGCAAGTCGTCTACACCTCCAGGAGGTGGTAAGCAAACTGTCTCTAGTCCGGGGTGGTTTGGGTCCTGCTGGAGGAAGGCTTGCATCAGGGAACGCGGAACTTGAACCTGGGTTCCACCTTCCACTTGCAGTGACATTAAGCCCTCACTGGTGACGCCGCCGCTCAAAGCTGAAGCCGCTACTGAAAGCAAATCAAAAGAGTGCGTTTTAAGACAAGTGAAAATTAATTAGGTGAATGTCAAATCAGTTTATAAAGCACATTTACAACCGAGCAAGTTTTATTGACAACTAACTGAAATCTTTTGAATTCAGCAACTCTCAATCGAAATACAAATAGTCTTTTCTATTTCGAATTAGTTACTAAATCTATTATTGAACGGGGAAGAAGCGATGATTGCTGAGAACCTCTGGGGCTTGGGAGCGGCTGGTAATCAGTATATCGTATGCGCGGTCACACATCTAAACAAAACCACTGGTTGAGGTGATACCGAAGTCCTACTATCTCAATCCATAGGCAAATGAGCTCCTCTGCTCTCTAAGAAGACGAACAAGCTAATCGTGTAAAGTGACAATGTACCACACACATTCATCCACACATGTGGCCACAATGATCGTGTCATGCGTGAGATTGTTAGTGAGATGAGGCGGAGAAGACTCTTAGGGAGGACAAATCAAAGCCACTCAAAGAAATAACGAGTGCTCATTAAGAGTAATAACCCCCTCTTCAATCGTCCCGATTGTTTCAAGGGTGTCACACGGATCGCTCTCCAGCTGCAATACTACGCATTAGTTATACTCTTCCTTATTATATTTCACCCAATCTCGCTACAAGATCATCAAATAGAGCCCATCAAAAGTTGAGAGACATTAAACTTGGGCACATTAAATTAGGTTAAGAATCCTCCCTTCTTCAAATTTGATTATATAATTTATCTGCGGAAGTCTCGTCATAGTTGAATTGTTAGGATTGATTTAGAGACAATTAATTCCTTCCGGAAAAGCATAAATGCATTGATTGAATAATCTTTCTCTATCTTTAAACAAATAAGAACGTTTCCTTGTAATTTCATCTAGTCCAAGATTTCACTTTGTTGGAACCTTGATTTAATGGTTTCTTTTTATTTGGGATACACATTAGTAAGCTTTAGTGTGCGGTTAATGAATGTCTTTGAGTTTAATAAGTATTAATTCCAGAGGACAGAAAGAATAGACATCCGATCAGAGAATCGAGTAACATCCTCTCTTCTCTGAGATCCCCACTCCCTCCTCGCATTAACCCTCCTCCGTCACCGTATAATTACAGGAGAGCGTCCAGCGAATGAGCAGGGGTATCATTAACACTTCCTGCCTCGTAACGACTCTCATCTGGTACACGACGATACCCACGCGCGTCACTGCGTAAACCTGTCAACCCATCTAATCGCCTTGGAAAACAATTTTGTGTAGTTGACCTCACGTGCTTCCTTTGAGGAAATGCAATGACCTTCCTATTTATCTTCATTCTCTTCCATCCTCTTTTTAGGATTTGTTAGGAATCTTCATTAAAGCCATGTATAAGTCACGTGACTTGGCGCTTAATTGTAATAGTACAACGGATAAGTAACATGGCCTTAAGAAACATGATCTCTTCCAAGCTAGGGATCAATTTATTATATAACTGTATTTTTCACAAGATTTCACAAAATTTAAATAGCATCCTTGAGATTTAAACCTAAAATATGTCACATTGCGAGAATTTAAGAACAATAGGAAAATAGAAAAGTTATGATTGACCCCCTGAAGACTAACTTGACCTTTTTTAATGATAGACTTTTGGACGAATGCAGCGGAAGTCTTTTAATCAAAGAGGGAAACAGCAGGAACCATCTTGCATCATCGGCTCATTGCAAATGTGATTCGTGAAGGTGATTTCAATCGATTCTCATCCTTCCCGAGTTAAATCACTTTCCGACTTTAATTGAATTTCTTAATAAGATTTTTTCAAGTTGCGCTACAGTATTTCGCGAAATTCCACGACGAGAAATTATACCGTCAATGCACATTGCCTCCGGACAGGCTAATAACTACCAATTTACCTGTCTCGCGGCAAAACAGGTTCCACATAAATTTCCCTCCGGTTATATGCTCGGACATTATTATGACAACGAAGTCGGTACAAATCAATTACATTGGTCTAAACGGACAGGTTGCCTATTCCAAGTTCGTGTAACGGTGAATTTTGGGAGTCTCGATGAGATTAGGAAATATAATTAAAGACTCAGAGCTGAGTCAGCTTGAATGGTTGAAAATAATGCGAAAGAAGTTTTAATGTCTTGGTGGACATCCGGTCCTGGAAAGAAGCGTGAATGCAAACAAATTCCTACATAAGTAATTTGATAAGCCTTTGATTCTGGGAGAGAGTCTCCATTTAATGTCTTTTAGTGCCCACTAGTTGCGTGATTAAAATCTTCCGGTCTTTAAATAATATGAGCTCGTCTACATCTATTAATAAAACACCTCGAAACCTGTTGGTCCATCGAATCAGGCGTGCCTTTTTTATTTATCATTCAATTCGTGATATTTGTCTTCTGCCTAGCACCTCAGGTTCCAATTAATCTTCTCTTAATTTAGGAGTTTAGTTTTTGGAATATATGTATTTTGTTGTAAAAGATAAAGTTTCTATAATTAAATATCTTCTCGGACATATAGAATAGTTTAAAGCTTTTCAGCGACCACGAAAGTTAAGCAGCGCTTGGACTAATAATAATAAATACTAATAATTGTATTCCATAAATTTAATTAAAATTCCTTGAAATCTTTTTCAATTACTCAATTTTTCTTTAAATTCTTTTAAACTCTCACGAGGTTGAAATTTCAGTAGTTGAACGGACGGTCTATTGTTTTGAAAGTGGTGAGAACCCCTGAGTGGAAGATCGTCGCAACACATGCTGAAAATTTGTTCTCTGAAAATTTACGAGCGGGTTTTCGTGTCAGACCCAGTATCGTGGGTTCTCCTTGTAAGTAGGTATATGCATGTACAGTCTGACAGCAATAAACTCGAATTCGAAAGGCGTCCGATCTTAACTGGCCTTAGTTAAGCCTTAAAGGAATTTTAATGGAGACTGATGGAAAATTAGTGAATGGGAATCCACTAGAGTCCCAAAATTATCTCCTAGAGTAAAAGAATTCGTGTGCGGTAAAGCCGTGGGTGTAAATATTTTGACGATTTTACTATCAGAAGAGATATTAACTACGACATTAAAAAGACCATAATTTTTACATTTTTATCAACCGTGAGAAAAAAAAACGTTAAAAGTTCCTTACTCTCCTCTGTGCGATCATGAAAAACTTGAAGGGACTTCTTTTTACCGAAAAAACAAAATCTCGAATGTGAAACACTTAATTTTGCACCTTTTCATTTCAAAACGTGAATCCGTATCAGAATGTTGCTAGTGAAACAATTATAAAACTAGTTCGATGCATATTTTATAGGCAACATTTATTCGAACATATCAGTTTCGCAGATCAGACATGCTGACACGAGAATGAGTTGTACAGTCAACAATATGTAAATATACTGCGGCTTATCAGCATCTTGAAAATAAGTGAGAGTTAATTTAATAGTTGTATGACTAAGTGCATTTTGCTTCCTTGACAAAAGGCCTTTTAATAAACTTCGAGGGAGTGTGTAATTTCCTCATCAAGCGTAATTTGCAGTTTCAGATTTTAATTAGATTCAGCTCTAATTGATTTCCAGACGAATGCAAAATATTTTAAAGAAATCGATAATTATTCTAATCTTTGATTACCGAACATGATTTATTCGTCTATTAGTGCTAGTATAGATACTGTATATTAATAAATAATGGGCTTTTGTCTATCCATTAGAGAAGTGGGTAGAAATATATTGCGATTTGGAAAATAACGAATCGATAAGATCGACGACCGTGAAATACGAAAGGATCACGCTCGTGTCAACGCCTCGGCAGAGCCTCGATTGCGATACATAACTATGCTGCAAAGTATGCAATGGTGCATTCCACATATGCGCCAGCACGTTCTCACGTGGGACCTACACAAATGTCGGAAAACACGTTGCAGGCGTAGGCGTGCATTCCTGGTCTCGCATTATCTGCTCTCTCCTCTTGTTCGCCCCCCACCCCTCTATCTCTCCTCTATCTTTCTTTCTCCCTTTCTAGTTTTAGTAGTTTAGTTTCTCTCATCCATTCTCTATCTCATTTTTTCTCATTCTCCTTTTTCAGGCACCTTTTGCCATCTCTCTCGCCCGTTATCGCGGATACTCTCGCTCGGAACGACTGTTTCACACCTCCGCTCGCGCGAGAATTAGGAAATAAATTAGTACCGGGCTAATTTCGTTATCTCGTCGATGCGACCATTGAAAGGGGCCATTGAACGAATAAAAATTCGGGACTCAATATTCGGGTATTTTCTTTACTTTGAAATTCTTCCTGACGCAGATAGTCATTGTAAAAAATATTTCTTTTTAGTTTTATTTTATTATCCAAGTGCGAATTAATTAACGGCTCTGCTTTTTTTTTCTCAACAAATTTTTTAGATTTTTGTATCAAAGTTTTGTTCAAAGAAATACTGAAGGGAAATTATAAACAAAACTTAGGTCAATTTTGAACAAGACTTTTTAAGAGCCTACAAACTTGAACAATTCCAAAAAGTAAATAACATAATAAAGTTAAAAAAGTGTCTGATTAGTAAAGTGTATCCACGTGCCTAGAGACACTTATGATGTTGTCAGAGGGGGCGGGGGGGGAATCCTGTTTGAAATCCTCGAAATGCTTGTTTTCTCGGGTTTTATGTGTTGATTTGAATGGGTCTAAATGAATGACGGTCGTCTTTCCAAGTATCAGAGATTTTATTGCGGGATATCAGAAACTCTAATCGGATAAAAATGTTGTAATGTTTATGAGGTGGATGCACTTACTTTGAAAAGTATTTTAATCTCTGGGGATAATATAATTGTCGAGAATATTTATAACGTTATATGTTAGTGGAAGTTTCTGATGGAATCTTCCAGATATGTACTTTCAATGGAGAAAGACGAATTTTTGGATACCTTTTTTAATATTGGGAAAATTTCAAATTTATATTCTTATACCTATACATTCTACACTTTTTTGAATTTTATGTTTATGCCATTATTTATGGATCCCCTTAATCAATATTTTTAAATGATAGAAAGAAGGGTATTTTTTTTTCATTAAAAAAAATGTTACATCGTCTCTTTAGTTCCTTATCCTGGGATAATCATGCAATCGAGGATGCGGAAGTCGTAATTTGTGAGAGACAAGGGCACCAAAATATAAGCACGGACACTATCTTCTGGTTGACTCTGAGATCGTTTCGTAAGCGTATCGGACAAGATAATGGCAGGGGGTTTCGATAAATTTCACTAATTAATTATTGACGTGTCTCAGAGCTATTTTCATCAGGTCCCGCGCACGCGAAGGTACTAGGCTTATATCTAACCCCGCAGTTATTTACGACATGCTCCGCGATAGAGATGCCTTCGAACGGAGTGCAGTAGTGGTTTCTGATTTCTGCCTTTGCTATTCTCTCGATTCTCCTTTTCGCATTAACCACGAACGAGCTGCCATTACGGACTCAGACATTAGTGACCGGTCGTTTGCATCGAAACGTCGCGATTGGCAGTGTCGAGCATCGAATTCGGACGATTCTAATTTGTTTCGCACCGAACCAGAACGCAGTTTAAAAAAAGTTTTAAAAAAGGACATCATCTCGGACATGATTATCTCCACTTTGGCTCAAAAATCTTTTTTATCATTTATCTTTTTCTGAAGATCGAATATAAAACCGAATATTGTGGAGTACTATTCCGAGAAATAATAATTTGCAGAGAAATGTCGCTGGATAAACGAGAATGCATGAGAAATTAATTTCTATAGAGACAGTATTTGCAAACACCTTGAGCTTTTGGATAAGGATTAAGACAATTTGGTTAAGCTGATGTCACAAGACTAATCGTTAACAAGACCGGTATTAACGTAGAATGCGAGATTCCTCGGGCTAATTTATAGAAAACTCTTAACTAGGCAAGAGGATAATATATTGGTCGTTATTCTGAGCATTAAGGATTCAAGATATCGAGCACTGACTCCCAAGGCATGACATTGTACATCCGTTCACACCTATGTGTCCGGCGAATGTGTGTAGACACCTTTTATGACCAATCGAAACATCAATACCAGTTTTTCCCCTCCCAGTGCCTCGCTGTACCAGGTGAGCACGAATATATTTTGAGCATAATCACCTCGTACAACTGATCTATAACCTTCTAAAGAGACAGCAAATCGTCACGCTAACGCCATTTGTAATGGGCGTCAAGTCTTCAATTTTGACTTTAATGACGGAAACATAAATATCGGGGAATAAATTTCTTAAAGAATACAACGAGAACCGAGATTTGTCAATAAAAGGCTTTCAGATTAAAAAGACAAGATCGAACTTTAATCTCCATGATTTGTTTTCACAGATGCTAAGAAGCTAATTACAAGTTCTTCTGAAAGAAGGAATCAAAAAGAAACCTCCCAATCACTTTTAAATTATCCTGAACTACAAAATAGGTTCTCTTTTTTTTTGAACGAGTTTAGATCTCCAGTACTCGACATGAAGTATCGTTTGGAACCCTAGGAAACAATGTATCATTTTTGTTATGGCATAATGTTCAAGTCTGATTACAAAATTGTGGTTGATAGGAATGAAGGGATGAGATCAAGATTCTAGTCATTGAGACTGAAGAAAGATGTCTTCGACCGGTACCCGAAGTCGGTTGGCTTCCTAAAGAGGTACCAGGGTCATTAGCGGACGGAATATTTATCCTTGTCCCTCGCTCTTCCTCGGTTGCTCGCACTTGATTCGCCGTCGGTATCATCGGGTGCCAGGCAGGAAGGCCCGTATTATCGAAGCAATTGTCTCACCGCCCCGCCACCAAAGCAGTTCAGCTGACTATAAAATCATTATCACCCACCGACCCATCCCTTCCAATGGGCCAGTTAGTATGCGATTATTCCATTAACACAACGTTGTTCGCCGTCCGATCTCTAATTATTTAAATGCAAAGCGACGTTCCTGCGCTCAAGAGTGGCGGGATATGTGACGAGTCATTGCAACATTCTCAACGAGGGGCACAATATCAATTAAGGATTATCATATTACTCTTTAACTAACTAGAATCTCTTTATAATACCCATGAAGAAATTTTTATCGGATTCTAGTGGAGCCCTGGTCATTTTGATCTAGTTTTAGTGTGGTCACGTAGGGAAAACTGGTAAATACCCCATCAAGATTAAAAAACTACTCTAGATGAATTATTTACAGTATTTTATTTCTATTCTATTCTATTTCTATGCCGACCAGGTCATCGTCAGAGCCCTTTTTTAAATGCGGCGAAATAAGGCAATTTCTGATATTTAAAACTTCAATTTTAAAAGCAACAGACCAATCAATCTTAAACGTAACTTTAATTTCGCAACCGATATTATCATTAATCCTCAATTTAAAGTAAGGAGTGTCGAACGTGGGAAGTCGCGCGTCACTTTGGTAATTACTTGCTTAAATCTCTCATTGGAGACCTTTTAACGGATGGTAATGAGCCAAACTAACGGGAAGAATTTTATTTGAAATGTCCACATAAAAAGATGCTTTAATACCGTAATCTTAAGATAGAAGCGAAAAAATAAAAAGAGCCAACGCACAGTATTAAAATAGACAGAAGGAATTACCCTTTCGATTATAACTGTAAATTTGTAAAAGATGACACCCTATCGAAAAGAAGTTCAAGGTTCGACAAAACGAACCTGGTAGCTTCTCTCGTTACAAGCAGGCTGGCAAGAGGGATTTTAGGAGCAGGATTAAAAAAAAAGGAACAGAAGAAAGAACACCCTTTATAAATCCTTCGACCCTGATGCCACGTTGGCGGATTAGGTCTCGTTAAGATATCGTGGAATCGTTAAAAATAATTGTCAGCCGGATAATTAAGGGGTGAGACTCCTTCTGAGAAAAGAAATACTACTCAAGAAAATGAGAGTCGACTCACTCTCCCAAGAACATGCAAAAAGATGGCAAAAATTTAAAAGCCTAAGTGCTTAACTGTTATTTGTATGTATTGTTTCTGTGATTTTCGGCAGGCTGGAATTTTTCCCGAATACAAATCAGATGAAAACATAAAAAAAAATATCAAAGGCAATTAGTGGATGTCATCAAAGTGGATTTCGATTTCCCTTTTTCATATAGGGGACATCACTAACTCTAAAGTCTCTTCAGGATGTTTTGAAAGGAAAAAAAACACTCTGGGTTAAGTGTGCCCTCAAGAGACTTTTCCTTTTTATATAGCACTGAGTTCTTGCATCCTTCTTGTCCAAGTGTAGCTGAGGATTTATTTCCTTTTCTCTGTCTTTTCCCTCAATCTGCTTACGCTCCTTTTGGGTAGCTCTTTATCCATGGTCTGTATTTTGTTGGCACATCGTTAGGCAACAGAGGGTGCCTGCCTGATTCGTTGGCTTCGGGGCTGAGAGGATGAGGCAAAACGGGGGACCGCGAGCTTGTTACGCAGATCAGACGCAACGGGAATCGAATCTTTCGCCTTGGAAACCGACCTCTGATTCCACGTCTATTTAGATACATTCGTGGAAAAGCCAACTTCAATCGGTACGTGGACGGGACGTGTGTGCTCAGCATTTCCTTGCTGCTCTCTGACTTTTTTCAAGATAGACGCCTCGTGAACAGTCATAACGTAAAGCGCCAGCGAAATCATTTCTCTGAACGGTTCGTTACACCAGACACAGTTTTTGATGTCGCACTCCACAGCTCGTCGAGAAACTGTTTTCTAGGGGTGAATTCACCTGAATTTCGAGCAATATGCTTCAAAAACCTCAAAAAGAGCTTAAAAAGTATTTTCTCAAATTATTCCTCCGTAGTTTATACATTTCTCCACGATCTCAAGCAGAAATATTTCTAGAAAGTTATATTTTCTTGCTACCTTTCTTCTGTTTTTTATAAAGATTTTTTTTGTAATTAGAAGGGTGATAATAAGAGGTCTGGATATTAAAATATTTCTTCTTGGAAGCTGTGGAGTGTTTTCTCGAGATGGGGAAGAAGTGCTTCTGGTATTGTTTGCATGGCTGCAAGGATCCTCCTAATTAGAAAATTCTCAGCGTCCCAACCTCTCGTGTGCAGCTTCAGCTTCTTGGACGAACCTTTTTATTATCCCAAGGCGTAATAAGGGCCAAGGGTGGTTTGATAATTATTATTCAAATATTTTTCTCTACCCAAGTCTGCCGCATTAATATTTACAATGCTCCCCTGACAATCTACCCCTCCGAGTCAAAGGGGCTCTACAAAGAAAAGAGTTCTTATAGAGAAAAGTTTCTTCTCGTTTGTCCTACATTCCTCCGCTTATTCTGTTTATTTTAAAAAATCTTTTTAAATCCTTTTAATTTGCTTCAATTACTTTGAAACCTCCTAAAGTCCTTTAATATCCTTTCAGTCATTTCACAGCGTGTCCATAAATATATTTCGGAAGATATTTAGCTATAAACCTCAAACACTGTATACCATAATAAAAAAGAACCGCATTAAAATATATTGTTTAGTTTAAGAATACCAAATGCTGCATTTTGGAAATATATTTATGGATACCCTGTAAATGTCTAACCGTGAGAGAAGGGGTTAAAGATTATGTCCGGATCTTGGCAAATGTATCAAGACGACACATGACTTCCGAACATATTCAGGCTTATTAAATTCAATCCTATCGATCGACTCGGTCACTGCGACTGCGTGCATCGGTGTGCATTTATATGTCACGCTATAGAGTCATGAAGAGGCTTCCATGTCGATGAGAGAATGGTATGAGTGTGAGGGTCGAGGGTCCATTTCCGGTCGGGGTTAAAGAGCGTTTAATTAGTACAAGTTGGTACAAGTCCGTTCTCATCGTACGTGATCATTTTGTTACATCCCTTCTCGACCACGAACACGACGATTTGGTCGATGAGTTCAGGGTGTGAAGAGCGATGAGATAGTCAAGCTTCTTGACTCTGTGGGTTTTAGTAGTCGGTGCTCCTATCTACAGAGAAAATCGCTCGACACCCACGACTTTCCCTTTCTTGCTCACCTGCAAAAAATTGCTCGCTTTTTTCTCGTAATGGATCTTTAGCAAAAAGCTGAACTTTATCCTGCCACTGAATAAGTATATGTAAAATCTAATCAGGAGTCAGGGTTATGTCTATCATCGAAATCAGATTGGTATTGATAGTTTGGAGAGCAATAGGTTTCCAATTTGAAAGAGTCCCTCGATAACTGAAATATTGAGCCACGAATAAGGTTCCTTCCGTGTTAGAGGCTTATCATCGATCCGATCGCGTTTCCAAATAAACTGTTTGGCTATTAATCTCCCCAGGAAGAGTAACGGCTGAAAAATGAAGAAGCACCGAGATTGATCGAAAACAGGATCATGTGGCGCTAGCACCGGTGTATTGAGAATCGCGTGCCTCGACGCACTTTGTCCCTCCAACTTCTTATGCCTTATCCAATCCTTAGTACGGATGCGCTAATTCGTTGATTACCCTAATGATTGTCAAGCTCCTTGCGCCGGGGAGAAAACCGGTCTTCTCTCAATGCATCATCTTCTTACGTATCTGGATCCATTAAAACTATACTTCACCTTTAGCTGCCAATAAAGTCACATTTAGGAGCCTCTTTAAAACACGATCATAAATTTCTATCGAATTTTATCAATTGATTTATGATTGAATAATATAAATACACTCTAAAGAGTTGTACAATTTGATAAACTAGTTGTGTAATTAGATCATATAAAGGGAATCAGTGTCCTATACCATAAGCAGTCATTACTGCGTGTGCAGAGACATAATCTATACACGACAAGGTTGCAGGCTGACGAGGAATCTCAATTACACGTACGAGTCTCGATCGCAGTAAGGTTTCTTAATCCCTCTCGCAACACTAACGCCCTACTTTTATGCCGCTCTCCCCGCACTAATTACTCTCATCACGTGCCGATGGAGCGCGAGACTACGACCAATAGGGAGAGGTCTTTAGTGAGCTTGAGAAGAAATAGCCACGTCGTAGGTGACGTTTTAGAGGCCACGATGAAGACCCTGATATGCCAGGCAAGTTTTGATCCTCTAACGTTGTCCTACCCTCAGTGATGTCTCGGCTGCCCTCTCTCATTTACATCCAACACCTCCACTAACTATCAACCCCTTTCTTAAGACCAATAACGCCCTTATAGACATTCACTCACGGGTTTCGCCACGATCTTCCGAGCAGAAATTTGATGAACTAATTCTAGTGTGGTCCTGATCTGGAAAACTGGCAAGGACACCACAAGGTGCTTACTGGTAAACGCCCTAGGTAGAGGAAACTGGTCAATATCCCGTCAAGAATAAAAAAAATAAACAATAATTTTCTTCAAAAGTTATTTAAAGTTCAAAGAAATGTATCTGTGTTTGTCAACAATAATCATCCTATTTTATTGTGAACAATGTCTCCGTTTTACTGCATTATTACTGTATCGTTGTTCCATAAAGAATAAATAATATTCCAAATCAAAATATAAATCAAATAGAAATTTTCAGAATATTGGGCAATCGACCATAAACTAAAAGAAATCTGTAAACGACTCAGAACAAGAATGATAAATGCGGAAAAGGGGTAGTAAGAATAAGTAGAGTGACAGTTGGGTAGTCTCTAAAATTGGATTATACAGCAACCCTCTGGCATCGATTGAAGGCGGATATTATCACGGCTTTAAGAACACCTCGACTTTAAGCCTTTAAGCACCTGACCATAAAGTCTCTCGTAATTGTCTCGGCGAATCTCGGCACTCCCCCATCTCGGGCAGGCAGACATGCAAATAACTCGGGGTTAGTTAGCTAATGGGGTTCGTAGGGTCGGGATGCGGGCCAACGAGTTCATTCATTAAGGGTTGATGGCTTAATTGCCAGCTCACAGCATCACGACCACCCCCGCGACCCCTTTCCAACCCCGTGGAAACGTTCTCTACCCCTTCTGCCGCTGATTCTCGCCGAGCAACAGGTTGTGCCAGGTTCTGCTTATTCTAGCTTGTTCGCGAATCCGACTCGTTTACACCCCCGACCGACGGTATTAATTAATTATGCTCTCGTTTTCCTGTCCTCCTACCAAGAAGACGCTGTTTTCCTCTCCGCAATTAAGAATCGTTATCCCCATTTGGCGTCTCGGAAATTTTCTAGAAAAAATCGTGTTGATGAAACGCATGTAAAATGAGACAATTTTCTGACAAGTGATTTTTGGTTCAATTACACACCAAACCCCTTTCCTGATTGGATAGAGATAGGGGTGGGACAAAATATTTTTTACCAGCTAGGGTTTTTATCTGAAGAGCGAATTTTGAATTTAATAAATATTTGGTCACAAGGTTTTAAGTAATTCTAGGGGAATTTCAAGAGTTGTCAAAAATTTCAGTTTCCTCAGATAAAGTTTTACATGCCGCCTCTTTCAAATTACAAGATGTCAATATTGTTTCGATTTTTAGATTTAACAGTTTGCAAGAGAGTTTCAATTTAATTGAATTAAAACTGTATCTTCAACTGAATTCAAGCAATTGTAGAAGATTTGAAGGTATTTAAGAAAAATACAACAGATTGGAAACGTTTAAACCACTTAAAATTTGTAGAAATTCTCCTCATTTTCCACTTCCTGCATGACATTATTCAATGATTTGACTTGATCGATCTTGCTAGATGGAGGTATTTGCTCTGAAGGCAAATGAACCACGCATGGCCTTGTCCATGACGAATGTTAAGGCAGAAATTAGCATTTATTCTTTATGTTCGAGTTTCGAATGGCACCAGAAGTGAATACGTGATCTTTTTGAGTAAGAGTGCCACGTGTGTTCAAATCGTTCGATCTGGCAATTCCGGAATAAATACCCGTTCTGCCTTTATGATTAATCCCTTGCCTGGTATAAACATTAAGCAGTGATCCATTGCATACGGAATCCAGGCCTCATTATGCCCAGTCTTTCTGCTTTTAGTCTCCTCTGTCTTCTCTACTTGTCGTTTCTTCCTCGTCTCATTTTTGTCATCTAACTTGAAGTAACGATCACTCGAATTTTTGTCATTCGTATGCACGTCTGCTCACCCGTCAACGTGGGCCGACGTGAATTATCGCGAGTGTCAGACTTACGACCCGCCCGTACCAACAGTTTAATTTAAGGTCGTCGTTTAATTCCTGGTAGAAAGCACATTTGCAACTTTTGATGGTAAAAAGGATCTTTTCATTCAAATGCTATGGACCTCCTCGGCACGTGCTTCGCGATTTTACTTCATGGCGGAATTCAAAATATTGTATGGCTTCATTATGGTTTAATCATCTTTGGCTTAAGTTTAGCTTCTTTATTCAGTAGTAGCCTCTTTCTTTTAATTCTTCGGCTATTGGGTTGAAGTTGCAGACGTCTAAGCAGACTTTTAAGTAATTCAAACGAATTGATTCTCATGTGAAGGAAATCAAATAAAATCTTACAAAAATTTCTTTAAATCCCGAAATAAATGAAAATCTTTGGCTCATGCTGAAGCTATAAATTATTCTATAATTAATAAAGTTTCACATTAAACAGCTGGTGGGAATATTAGAATATTTCGAGAAGAATGTAAGAAATAAGAATGTAAAGAAATTGGAAGAGAGTCATTAATTCAGTGAACGTATACATAAATTTATATGACGTTCGAAATACTGAATGCCTAAAAAGTGATTCTGAATGCAGAAGCAGGGCGATCCTCTTAAGCAGGGAAATGTTAACGACCTTATTTATTCGTTTCCCAGCTCTGTCTTTGCAATGTGCACGTCTTTTAAGCATTAAGGACTATATCGTTTTAATTCCCATTCACGACCCTCTTGCGACTCACCATCATCGTGCCTCGTGTCGCAATGCAGGCCGTTAAAACTTTATCATTGAACAGTGAATGCAGGGACGCTTCAGTTAGGTTGGAAATCCGAGTGGCAAACTCGCATATATCTCGGCAAAAGTTGGTGTTTTCTACGAGGAAAAAGTCCAGAGAGGTGCCCATATAAAAGAGAAATGGTCATCAGATGAAAATGGGCATAAGAGTGGGAGGGAGATAGAAGAGGATCTTCTGTTCTCTGCCCTATCTGGAAGGATATAAAGAAAAGGAGAGCTAGCGAAGGTAGGTGGGGAGGAAAAGAAGAATGGTAAAGAAGGGAATGGGGATGATTTAGTAATGAAGATATTAACGGAGCAAAAGCGCGCCACAGAATACTGAGATTCAACTATCTAACTGCTGACATAACTCACGTTTACGACTCTATCCTGGCCGCTCCTTTTGCCCTTGCGTGGCAGAACGTTCTTTCGCTTCTCTTCCAGAATTAGCAATTAACATCGAACCATCGTCAAGAAATCGAAATTCGCTCCGCCAACCATCCTAGACATTGACGATCGACCAAACGACGAATCATTTGTCGCTTCTAATCCTCGCGAATAACAAGGTGTTAAGACCACTCTTGAAATAGGCTTTTCAATTTATTGAGGCTTCAATTCTCAATATTTATCCAACAATACCCTTAGGAGAGCTAACTGACATTTAAAATTCTTGGGAGAAATCCAAGATTGAAACTCTTTTTGAATAAATCTTCTGTACACACAGTTTTTCAATGTAAAAGGACTTAAAATCATTTAAAAGAATTTCAGAAAGACTAAGAATTTTCAAGACATATTAGAGATTTTAAAAAAATCCAGATTGAGGAGTTGAAGTTTAAACCATCAAACCGATTTCGAGAATTGAAGACTAATGTGAAAATGGGAAAGTTACATGATTGACTTTCAGTAAGAAAGTTCCTGGTTTACGAAAAGAGCATGCAACTTTGTGAAGGTGTAGATCTTCATAAGACGATGCGTTAACAGCAACCCCGCGTAAACAACAAGCTTGGGGGCGGGGGTGGAGATTTCTGTGGATCAGAAAGAGAAGCTGCGAGAAAGAGGGAAGAAGACAATGCAGAGGGGGGAAGGGGTGGAATAGGTTTGAGTAGGGTACATTAGCAGAGTTATGCCCCCAAGGGCTCGCCTGGTAACACGTATATCTTGGTTATTTTTTATTACCATCCGTAACAACACGAAAAAGTGTATAAAAGAAGTTACTTCTTTCCCCTTTCACCCCGTCGTATGTTACTTTTTAAACATCAAAGGGAACCTCTAATTTTTTTGTTATGAAACACATAATATTTTTCTTGATAAAGACCCTCACCCACTATCCCAAAACTAAAAACTATCTATTTTTCAAAAACATCAAAGAATACTTCTGATCTTAAAAAGATTCGTGAAATAAATAAATTTATAATAATGAATATTATAATGAAAATAATAAGATCTCAATAGGAATTTAATGAGAAATGTGATTAGCTTTTTTGAAATTCGAGTGTCAAACGACAAAATGAGGTCCATATGTCGGTTTCAAATCGCGTTTTTCACGCGCGAGTTGCATGGACCATAGTTGCTTTGGGACGCGAGGGTAGGTTTTATATTTATGGCAGGGTATTAATGCCCTGCCCTTTTTTTCGTTAATAACTGAGCTCGATACGCACACGGGGTGAGAAGCGCCGACACCCGAAGTGCCGAGGGGTGGGCGAGTTTTTTTTTCGTGGTGTACAAAAAAATCGAGGGGCTTCTCGCCGTCTGCTTCTCGCAAGGGAACTTTTTTAATGGCAGGATTCCCTCTTATTTTACTCCATTTGCGTCAAAAGCATGCACAGATTCACGCTTTTTATAACAATTTCAAATATTTTTGTCATTTATCTCTTGCACTAATTTTGTCTTTTCTTCTTTTTGAAAGAAGAGTAGACATTGCAAGTTCGTAAAATATTCAATGATTTCTTCAGGTCGATGATAATAGATGTTGATGACTGCAACATTACTTAAATAACTGTGGAAACTGTCTAATGATACTCTTATGAATATCATTTTGAGTTTTACTATAGTTTCTCGATGTGAAGGCCACTTGAGAATTCAATAAAGTCATGAATTACATTAATTCTCAAATGTAATCTATATTTGCATTGCGTGAGTTCGAAGCGTGTAGTTTGTGGTCGCTTAAATTTTTCAATAAATATTCAGGGGTTGGAAATAAACCCGATGGAGTGCATTATGATCATACCGACGAGGTTTACCACCACCACCACTGTAACATGATTACATATCTCTATTTTTTCCCTGCAAAGGGGATATATTTTTCTCCATACGTGCCACATATAACTCAAGCTATGGAAAAAGTTTGAATCTATCAGAAATAATGCAATTTTTTCCTGACTGATCATTATTGTAAAGTTTTCAGGGTCAGGGTAGAATCATGTTCTCCGGGAATAAAGCCGAATGACAGTCATTAATTTTTTAATGTCATGCGATTGGTTTTTTCCTACGAATCCTAGGCTTTCCATCATATGAACATTAATATTAAATTGCCATTTTATCTCATTCGATATTCATTCTATTTTCCGATCCTCTCTCGATCTGAATTAATAAGTAGATTTCTTGTAGGAAAAATTCTTTAAAATTCGTACAAATTGAAGGATCGAAATTGGATTTGAAATTATTACCTGATACGCGTTTTAGTTAGCACGCAAGTCTGCACTTCGAAGCTGTCACTTGGTTCATTGGTTTCGATATTTTCACGCGATGCATCAGGACATGTAATTTAAAAGAAGTAATTCCCCCCTTCTCTCTTTCCCCACGTGGCATCAAATGTCGATGGATAATTTTCGAATTTCATACGACGTCTCATTACTCGGCACGCTTCGTCGGAGGCAATTTATTTATCGGAGCCTTTTTTTTCTGTTTATAAAGTCAGGTTGAAGATATTGCGTTTGTCGGGTCGTCGACGATAGATTGGACTGGAAAATATTCATCGGCTCGCGACCGACAACTCAGCCATGACTGATAACAATCATGTACCTAATACATTCATCCACGGAAAAATATGCGGATGCTTTACACAAAATGCACTCGTGTTATTCTCCAGATTCCCAACACAATGCCTGCCCCCGTATTTGCATAACAACGCGCAGACTTGTTACTCTTCGGGTGGTGTCAAAGGTCAAAGTCTTGGTCTCTCTAGCTGATGCCTCCGAGTCTTTTCTTACTCGAAAATTACTTCAAGCATTTTCATGACGTTCTGTCTTATTGTTCGTATCAGTATTTCAACTCATGTATTTTTACTTTCATGGGAGAATGAGAATTTTATCTGAATAGAAATACAAATTCAAGAATTCATGAAATCTCTTTAGAAAAGCTAGTGAGAACCAGTTTTAAATTTAAACTTTTCAAATTAGGAGTTCAATCTCTCTAAATGAGGAGCTTAATCTCTTTAAATTGGAGCCGAAACTTTTTAAATTAGGAGTAGTTCCGAAAATAAGTGCCCCTTTTTATTTGCTCGATTCTTCGATTATAGAGATCGACTGAGGAATGACCGAGCAGCAAAATTCAATTCTTAAATTAGGGATGAGTGGTATAGATAAAAATAGTGCAGAACCCTTCTTATTTGATATTACCAAGATCAACTCAAAGGAGTGACTCGGCTAAAGTTTCTCATTTTTAAAATTAGGGGTGAGTCTAGTTTCAGGGGTGTGGGAATCCCAAACAAAGAAAAATTGTCTTGAGTTCTCCAAAGTGATCAAATATTTATAAATAGAACCCATTTTTATTTCAATTCTAATTTTAAACCCTATTTTAAATTATTTTCTGCAATTGAAATTACATGTCCCCTTTTTATTTTTGAGACAAAGCTAAAACATAGCACCACATAAGTAATGCGCAAACAAAGGACAAAAAGGATTAAAAACCACATCGCGAAGTAAGTGGCCTATTCTAAACATACCAACCCCACTGTTCATAGAACAAAAGTAGCGATGATTTACATGTAGGGTAAGGGATCCCAAGTGTTGGAGCGAGACCCTAACTTAAAGCCCCACTTGGCATCCAGTACCAAAAACACAGAACGAGTTGACGACGATGGGTGGCGACTAATTTGAGGTTTGCTTGATTTTGCACGCGACAAAAAGTAACAGATTAAAAAAAAGCTGATTTCGAGGGTCGAGACAAAAGTAATCAGGCTTTAGAATCAGAGGGTTGGCCTATCCATGAAACCATTTAAAGTTTTAGTTTTTTTTTTTTTTTTTTGCAAGGGGTTGTGGGGACAGGTTATGAGAAGTGAAAAAAATTTCTGGTGACGATTCAATGTGGGGTGATTTTGTGACAATACCGATTTGAAACAATAGTTTTAAGTAACTTGTGTGCCACTTGAAGTTTGTAGAGTACTATCTAATTAAAATTTATTAAGAGAAAAAATCCCGATGAAACCACGATTGTTTAATAACAACGACTATACCATAAAATGACTGTATTTAAAATGTCGATGATCATTTGTGTTTCATGTGGTTTTGCAGGAGTTGGAAAATCGTTAAAAATTTCTCGTTGTTACTGACCTGTTGATGGCCAGGACGAGACTGAGGCTGGGAGAGAGCCTGGCCTGCATGGTCTACTTGCACCGCTGAAACTATTACAAGCACTTGTTTTTTATTTCGTCCAAGGTTTGGAACAAATTTTTAGTAACAGCGAATAAAAACAGACAACTACAGCAGTCAAAATTGCAAAGGCACATTAGCAAAGGAACTCTACGAATTTGGAGGCAGGACGAAAGGGTCGAAAACGAAGAAGTTAGTTATTCATTTAATTCATTAATCAAGTAATTAACGGTACTTTTAAGAGACCAACAAAATCAACAGGCCAAACTCTCCTCGGCTCTCAACCGTAGCGTCCAACTTTAATTTGTAGAATTCGTTTACAGGTTTACAAGCACGTTCTACGAACTACAAAAGCACACTGATTATTGCATTACAGGTGAAAGTTTCGGTAAACATGTGTTTTCAATGTTTATTGTCCATAAATATATTTCCAAAAATACGTTTTCAGGGCACAGGTATATCTTTCTGACCTTTATTGAAAGTCATACAATAACAAAACTACTCCTCACAGGATTTCTTTCTTCAACTCCGATGTCTTTTTTACTCTATAGGAAGTTCACGGCACTCGTATTATTGGGCTAGGTTACCCAAAATTTGAAAATGGATGGACATTACGCAGATAATCCACGAAGACTGGAAGATTTGAAAAAAGCTACTGATAGAACGAAGTCCAATTTCAATGCATGAGTGAAACTGGAAATTTCGAAAATATCAAACATTAAACCTCAAATACTGTATAACACGATAAAAAAAGCCGCATTAAACATACCAATTGATTCATTTTGGAAATATATTTATGGACAACCTGTAGTATGTAAGGGGGTCCACTGAGTAGAGAAAAAATTGATAAAAATAAATTTGATGTCAAATAAGGGATTAAGCTGCTGCTATATTAATGATGATGATGATGGCAAACTTGATTTTTATTCATCTTCTTTGAATCATGTCTTGACTGTTTGAGTTATTCCTCGGATTAGAATAGGTGTCAATCTTGAAAAGAAGAAAGACATTTTTCAAAAAAAGGCAAATAGCATGAAAAGATGTTTGAGTTATTTCTTGGAATATACTGAAGGTACCATTGGGAAGAAGAAAGTGTTGGTTTGAGATTTGGAGCATTGTAAGGTATTGATATCGAGGTATCGAAAGAGGGAGACATTGAAAGGGACTATAAAGGTGGAGAAAAAAGTGCGCCAGATGATAATCAACCGATAGAATTTGGTTAAACAGTTCGACGCGGCGGTCGGCGAGCTTAATAAAAATTCAAATCGTTCGTTACGAAGTTGCCCCTTGCTCACACGTTTTGCAGCCAAGAGAGAACCCAGGTCTACCAACACGCGTCAAAAACTCGTGTGAGTCCCCTGTTTACACGTGGATCGAGTGCATACACTCTCTCGAGTGTGTGCACGTACGCTGGCCACGAGTACGGTAGCGATACGTTTCTCCGACAAATAAATAAAATAAAACCGTAAGCGAGGGAATAAAATGTGATTTACAACGGTGGAAAGACAATGGCCGAGGCTCCGCACGATAATGTATGCGGATGGCGCGGACTGGTACTGGGATACTGACTCCTGATTGGTCGTACCCCAACGCCAGCGCTACAACGGAAAGCGATAAATAACTGCGAGCAGATAAAACCTTTCTTTCTGCCTTGGGTTTAGCTTGGGCACTCCAGCTTAGCACGCTGAAGCCTTTTCTCTCCTCCTCGTCCCTGGATCGTGCACATGCACGAATGCTTCGAACGATTTCGAATCGTAAGGGCCGGTTCGCACGAAGGACGACGTCTGTAACCAACATCCGAATCCCGAGTCCAGTCAAACACAGATAAGTCAGAATTTAGTCTGATTGATTGGATTAACCCCTTTTTTAACTTCGAGAGTGCAGGAGTAATTTTCCATTTGCAATCATGTCATCATGTTCATTACTTTATAGGAACATCACCAAAATCCAAAAATGTTGAGTATATATGTATATAGATTTTCATGGTAACGTTGGTCGAGAAAAATGTCCTATTTAGGGTGAAAACTACAAGCATAAAATCTTGGAATTTATTTCGTAAAAAATGTGAATTTCCAGTCAGTATTTCTAAAAGATTACTCAAGTCGCTTATTTGCAGTTGCCTGAAGGATACAAAAGAAGCGGTTTCCGGAGTCGACGTTTCTAAATAAAGTTTTTCCTTCCCTGACCGCCTCCGCATTATCACGTAACATTGAGGCTCCATAGGGTAAGCCGAAGGTTGCTTTGGAACGAAATGTAAATTTTTCTCGAAACTCTTCTGAGCTCTCTTTTTTTTCTCCTCTGCCTTAGGGTGTTGGAAACAATGGAGGGTGGTTTAAGGGGCGATCGATCGTTTATGGGGGCGAGCTCGGGTCCAAGGGTGCCTTAGCTCTGCCTGAGAGGGGCAAGGAGGGTCGGCTTTACAGAAACATGATATTTTCCCCACGAAGCTTGTTAAAAAATATCCAATACCACGTATTCGTATATCCACACATCCAGAGTCTTCCATAAACCCCATAAAGAAGGAACTTTCAACATTTCCCGATGTTGCCAGATTGTAATCGAACTTCTTGATCCAAAATCTAACTCGAGTTTCAGATTCGGTATTATTCCATTTTATTCAATGTTATTCAGTTGCAGTGGAAATACTAAAAATTGGTGAGAGGGAAGTTTTAATAAGGGATCAAATATTGGACACTCTTTTGACCCTCTTTGGCTCATTTGTTTACCTTTCTCTAAAGCAGGGCTAAAGTTTCTTTTTAGGGTTAAGCATCTGATGGGATATTGGGATTTTAAGGCTTTTAAGAGAAAGTAAATACTATTTTCAACCCCTATTTTTCTAGAATAACATTTTTTTAATGAGTTGGAAAAATGAAGGACTGTTAAGATCGGAATGAAGTAAGAACCTTGAGAGCGATCCAGAAAAAAATTTGAGAATTGTATAGCGAATTGAAGGCATTTCCAAGTCTAAGAGCCGTGGAATATGGTCTTTTAAGGATAATCGTTGGAAGAGCTTAATTTGAGGGCGGCTGGGTACATGGCGGTACGATTAAACCAACCCTCTGGATATAAATGGACAAAACGAAATAGAACTGCAAAACCGACCTCGTAAATCACGCTCGGCGATGCGTGCCGCTCGGAAGTGTTGGCTATCATGCGCGTATACTATTTTATACAATGATCACCGTAGGCTGCCGCAATTTTATCGTTGTATTTTACACTGTAACGTGACTTCGTATCACTCCGCGGGCGTACCGAATGTCCTGCGAGATATGAACCTCTTATGACGCGCAAAAGCGATATATGCCATCAATCCTGAAAATATACCCTTACTTCTGTCAAATAAAAGCTGTCTTGCTTTTCCAAACGACTGTTATCCAAAATACAAAAAATACTCAGCTCTTTGCATAAATATCTTGAAATCCTTTAAAGTCTCTTCAAATTCTTTTTAAATCTTTTAAATCTTTTTGAATTGGTTTTAATGACTTGAAATCTTACGAAAAATTCTGAAACTCTTTTGAAACCTGTTTCTTACATATTTTTATTTTAAAAAATCACCTTTTCTAATAACAATAGATACTGGACTGACTGATATAATTTATTTTTAACGCATTCTTTGCAACTCAACTGCATTACTTTTTTCTTACTAAAAATTTTAATTCTTAAGGATTATTCAATCGTAAAAGACTGAATCGTATATTTCGTGGGCAAAATATTATATAGTAGACACCCTGAACATGAAATAAATTTTATTTTTGGAGTGCAGTATCTTTTCATCTGCATTCGCTGCATCCATTAAGGAATAATTAATCTATGATCGATCCTCATAGGAGATTGTCGAAGCGTAAGGAAATTTGGATCGGTTCGAGTGGCCTGTACAAACGGGTAGATATGCAGTTATTTAAAATAGCAATCACGGAAATGAAAGAGGTCGGCGAATATTCGGCCGGATTTTTGAGGCGGAAAAACTCTCTAAAGATTTTTCCGGTCCAAGGGGCAGCAATGCAAACCTAAAATCAAACGAAGGACGGAGATTCGGGCGCAGCGGAGAAATTAAATGTGTGTTTTCATTCAAATAGTATTAAGTATTGTGGGTGTGTACGTTTACATGCGCATTAAGTGCGTTCGAGTCGATGTGCAGCGCAAAGCTTTGATGACGATGGAAGCCATGAAAATGTAACAATTGGAACATCCGGTGCCGGTTATCGTAACTTGCCATCACGTAGATTAAATTAAATCATTAAGCGCGAAACAGGATGACGATGTGTGGTATATACTACCCGCTTTTTTGTTTCAATTGCTAGTTAACGCGCTGAGAGTCGAGCTTCGCTCACTTAAACACAAACATGATTTATTCCTCTGCAATCAACTTCATTCAGAGATTAAATCTCTCATTCACATCCATTATATTCTTTAAGTGTTGAATTACTTCAATTTGTTTCAATTTACCATTTAGTAATTAAAAAATATGAGGATAAATCACTTATTGAATAAATCTTCCTTGGAGCCTAGGGTGGTTGATTAGTGATTTTGCGGAGGAAAAAAAGGGTTCGAAAGAATAGTTGGCATTAGTCTCGCTGAACCCCTTTGAACGCTTCGATGCAATTTGAAATTTATGAGCCTTCGGCTTTTCACGAATCCAATCTGATTGTTCGAAAATGTCCCGAGTTCGTTTTAATTCGGTTCGTATATGAAATAATCGATAAATTGGCAAAAGAATGAAACTGAAGTAATTGTATGAAGCTCTAAGCAGATGTTCCATACAGTAATTTAAAATATATGTTTTTTGATTGATTAATTCAAATATTTCGCCTTGCTCTGATTTACATGATACCAAGGAAAAGCGAGTCTTATCTGCTTAAACCTTCTTGCTGGCATACATTAACCCTAGATTCAAGATATGTTGGTAATAATTCACAAGACATACTTCTCGCAGAATTTAACTCGGCAACCGGTCATCCTACGTATAAATTCGAACAGTTTCTATTCCCACATGGAATCGTTGCAGATTGAAAGGGATTCGCTACCGGCACCGATCTCTATTTATATTTCACTATCTGCGCCATAATGTCGAACCCATCGATCAACGTTTTTTTTTTTCGTGACAGTTCGCTAACCTACACTAAAGACCACAATGGCGTGAAGCGGGTAGTTTCAATTATCATTTCCCTGGAATTAAACAAGCAAATCCGAAATGCATCTTTTTCATACAGATAATGAAATTTAGGGACAAATGTTCTTTTCAGGCCAGTAAAAAAATTGATATAGGTATAAATGCGAGAGTTAATTCCTCCGCATCGCACGCATGTGTTGCAATATACGACGTACATTGTTGTTTGTACGTTGAACGATCATACATTCAACTTTGGCAACGTCGTCCGACATTCTATAGACTGAGGTCTACCTCCACGTATCATATTAAGTTTATTGTGAAGTATGATTGATGAACGACGATGCCAGGCGATTATACAGATTATAGAAGAGTATCTATATTTGCTCACATGCGATAGCATCCTCCTCACCCCCTTATTCTCCAAAATCCCCTTCTGCCACCCCATCACTTCGTTTCCACGAGCCTTCTGACTTTATCGACCCCTTACTCCTCTAATTTCAATCAGAGTGCATTTTAAAATTACGTAAAGTGATACCTCGTTTTTAAGATATTAATTCCTGAAAACAGAGACGGGGATCAACTTTCCTGAGAAATATCCCTTGGTAAAGAGTCTTATGTCATGTTTGCTTATTATCATTTTTATTAGAAGCTATTGCCCGTGCAGAAATTTTTATAGGGTTCTGATGGGTTATTCCTGGCCAGTGGAAAACTCTTCAATGCTAATATCTCTCAGTTTTATTGCATTATTTTAAGGTGGGAATACCAATATAAGAGTGGTATCAATAAGATATTACTACTATATCGTTGCTCCATGCCCCATAGTCCCTAATTATATAAAAATATTTTTATTACAAATAGAAATCCCGATCAGGTGATTTTCAGTTTAGAAAATATCAATTTTGAGAAATTGAAAAAATTGGAGAAGCACATGCCTTGCAGGGTCCACGGGATGTCAGGAATCAACATTAGCTCGCTAAAAGCATAGTTACCGATTTATTCGAGAAAAGAGAGAAGTAAGAATATTTTGGCAGGACACAAGGGGATTGAATTCGCGTCGTCATTCCAGAATATGAGATTTCCACGGAAGCGGTATAGGTCGAGGGTGGAGTCGTGTGTATTCAAGAGGAGCAGAATTTCAGGGGCGGATAAAGTGCGCTCAAGATCGCTCAACGCGGTATACGTAATATATACATGCATCTATACATACTTGCATGTATATGTATATTTTTTGCGTGTATATATATATATATATATATACCATATGTCTCGAGATATAACTGTACGTAAAGATTTTTGTGTGTATATGTATATTGTGTAGACGTATATCTCTACCTTCACGAATCAACGTGTGTTACGCATACGTCTACGTGATATGGGCGCATGTGGAGAGACGGGAGAAGACATTATTGGATTCTGAGCATTCCCAGAGTTATTAAAATTCGAAGCCAGGCACGAGTGAGAGAGACGAGTTCGAAAAGAAACCGCCGCTCAAGAGGGGTAAGACGATCTTGAGAATATTAAAGTCCCAATACCCTGCCCGCTTTTTACGAAAAGGCGATTTCTTCCGTCTTCCGGTCTTTCGGAACCCCACTGAATCAGTTAACATCCCCAAGAAACAAAGTTACGAGAAAATTATATGATAAGACTTTTAGGTAATTAGAATACAATTCTTTGACCTACTAAACTTTCTGCTGGGAACATTTTCAAATGAAATTGCTCATGTTTGGGTTGAAGTTGCAGACATCTAGTCTGACAAACTTTTTTTATTATTTTTTTTTTACGTCTAGAAGATTTATTTCCATAATATTTTGTTTGACGTTTGTACGAAATGACATCTTAACATGGAGTGAATCAGTTCATAGCAGATGTTGCTAACTGCAAATAAAATTCAAAGCAAATGCGAAGATAGTACAACTGATCATACAATGTACCGGTACTTAAGAGCCTGAAACCACAGGTTCCGAGTTGGTAATCATCCATCAGTATGGCCGATGCAAATTTTATCTCGGGGAAATAAATTCGAAGGGAGAAAAGGGGGAGTCATCTGGTTGCGTTATTAGAGGTGGAGACATCGGTTCGGCGTGTCGACCGGAGGCTAGTCAGTTTCTCTTTCTTTCTCAGCCACCTTCCTCTGATCTTTCCTTCTCCTTTTCGCTTCCACTCTCCCGGCGAGAGACTGATGGCGGTTTATATTACGCGGATTCATATTACCACCAATTAAACTCCTATACCACCTTGGCTCCGGTGTTCATACGTTACAAGGGGGTTTAGACTAGGCTGGTACCTGCACTCTTGTGTCTTTATGCATATATAATATATATATACATACATGCATCTGCAGCTTGCCTACCGGGTGGGTGTTAAGTGAGTCTTTGAGCTTGACGTTAACGTCCTCAACTTTTATGTCACGCGTTATCGCGTTAATACCGCCAACATCGTGTGCGTGACTTTGGCATCTTCCTTTCACTCCTTTCCTCAACAGCAAAGACAACACTCATCAGAAGGTATAAAATTGCAGAACTCCCGAGTGATTTTTTAAATCAATTTCATGTGTATGCTGTTTTTACGTGATATTTATTTGAATAAAAGACTTCCTATTTTCCTAAACGGAGAATTTGCAATTTTATAAATACAGATATTGTGTAAATATTTAATTTTAAATAAACGCGAGAAATTCTGAACTCTTTGTGAATGGTAAGACTACCTGCGGTTGACATCCAGTCCTTAAATATTAGTGGTCAGAGAAAATTCACGAAATTTCAAAAATATTTAGCGGTTACCCTAGTTCTTTCATTTCCATTTGAAATTTAGAGAACTGTTCTTCACCCCAAAACGCCATCAACATAAAGCTTTTCCGTAAATTAGCATAATCCTCTTCCACATAGAGGGTATAGTAAATTCCGAGCACTTTTTCTTAACTTTCAAGGAATGAAGAACTCCACTTTGTATGCCGGGAAATGTGATTAAGCTAGGGCCGAGTGGTGAAACTTGATGTGCGGACAAATCGAAGATGTCTTAATTTAAAGGATGGTTGAGGCGAGGACGTTTTTCTTTCTTAGGAAAAGTCCGATCTGCACTTTGTAGGAGGTTGATAACGAAAGGACGCGGCTAAAGTTAGTGTAGACTTTTCAGAGAGCGACCCTCGAATCGTTCGATCCTGGAAGATAAAATACGCGAGGAGAGATCCTCGTCCGTTTTCCATTGGAAGGACTCACTACACACCCCTCGCTTTCTCTCTTCCCCATCCCTGTTTCTCTCACTCGCTCTAATGTATTCACAAATCTTCGTTCTAACGTGGCGTTATCATTCTCCGAGCAGCCCGTCTTCGCTTTTTGGCTCCCAACTCCTAACTTGGGGTTGGGCGCATTTTCCCTTCACTCTATCCACCTACACCCTTCTATTCACCCCCTTCTTCCTCACCTTCTCTTCACTGGGGAGGAATTCATTTCGCGGCCCAACGCCCTCGTCTCTTGCGAATGCCACTATTCGATTGCTTCGATTATCCTTGTCTTATTCCTCGAAGCTACCCCTACCTCATTTTTTGTCTCCCCTCCCTCTCACCCCTCTCTTTCCATTGCTTTGTCTCTGCTTTTCTCGTTTCTCTGTTTCTCTCTCTTTTTTTCTTCCTCACCGATTCCGATTCTTCAGTTTCGTTCCGAGTCCAGAACTACTTTATCACGAGCTACCCTGTAGACGGCATCTCACCCTGGCACGTCCCAGTTGCCCCGAAATCCCTCGACGGATCGCGAGAGACGGCATTGACTTTCAATGGGTTCATGCAAAGCCGTCGCTAATAAACACAATTCTTCAAACGTCCAAAAAACGATTTATCGCGCGACTAAAGCGATCCACGAGACGCCGGTTTACTCTGAGGAAAAATGCTTTCGCTAATCTAGAAACTGACATTTACGATTGAGTGTCTTCTCCCGGCAAATGTTCAGTTGGTACAAAATTTAGACGACTTACTGCAAATGAAGTAAACGTCAGCGTTTTGGTCAATCGAAATGTGCCTAAAATACGTAATAGGAGACAAGTGCTTCAAACTTTGGAACATACTTTTATATCATTTTATAATTTAATTTTCCTTTCTAAAAAGAGCCGAGTAAATCATTAATTGATTTATTTTACCTTGCCACTATTTCTAAGGAGAATCTGACTTAACAATCTCATAAAAAATAATTCGTTTTCAACTGAAACCGATAAAGTTATGAAAAGATTAAAAGAAAAGATTGCATGGACCGATACTGGATACTGAAACGATTTTTCTTGGAACTCGGAGATCACCCGCTATATATACAGATGCACGAAACCTCCGCGGTAGAGGAGACATTAATATTAAGCGCCCCCACCCTGCTGAGATCGTCGATAAGACTTTTATAGTCCGTTCGGGTGGCGGTCGCTTCGCGCATTGCCAATTCACGCGTTCTCCGTCTTATCGACGTCCCGTCGACATTATTTCCATACATAATACATACCATCTCTATTCAAAAATAATCTCAAAATACTATTTGGACTTTCAAGGTCTTTTCTACATTATTTTATTTCCCCGGTTTTTGAATAATTCCCGTTTACAAGAAATTTCCCTTTTTGCTTCTTAAATATGGAATTACCCTGATCCCATATAACAAAAAATGATAGAATTTTTGCCAAAAAATTGATTCTGTATCATAAAATATTTATTCACACCCCATTCCGTACAGAAATTCCCTTATTTAGCCGTCTTGATTCTTGAGACATTTGCACCCAACTAGGTCGTCTCTTAAATTTTGTTCTTTTCCATTTTTTCCTTTTTCCTCTTCACAATTTTTGTATTCTCGGCAATCTATTTTTGCCGAGTCATCCTCGCATTCCCTGTATATGTAAGAATATCTAAAGCCGTGAATTATCTGGAGTTGTTGGTCTGTAAAATGTACCGAGTCGTGAATCCCTGAGAAAGCTTTGAATCGAGTGAAACGGTCAACAGGATATCAAGACGAGTGAGACAATTATCTTAAAATGCATTGGTCTGATTGAGAAAAGGTTCGTTCGAACGTCTGCCTGTCTGTCTGTGAGCATGTCTGACAACGGGTAGTATGGCCGACTGAATGGGTCTTGGAATGTGCCATCCCATACCCTCTATGCATTCCCCTTATACGCAAACATGTATGTTTGGTCTCACACACACCATCTAATGGGATTCTTGTATCTTAGCGATGGATTCGAACCTGATACAAGTGCGTTCGATTCTGTAATAAGTCCCCAAGAAGGAATGCATTGTTAACAGCACAACTGCTTCCATCTCTTCTTCAAATCAATTCTCTCACAAAGAAATTGCCTGATCTCTACAAAGAGATTTGGTAGAAGCTGCCCTTCTGAGATTAGTATGATAAATAGTATTAAAAATTTATCAATCTCTTTAGCATGTTCACTGCAAATCAAATTACTTTCCGGACACTTTGATGAATTTGGATAGGAAAAGTGGATAAAGTTCAGTAACAAAAGGTCAAGATTTGCAAGAAGTGATGCGGAATAAAATTTGCGGATCTCGAGGAAGAAAATTGGTGTCGCGTCCTCGTAAAGCCCGACCTCGGAATGCTAAGAGTTCTATAATAGCCTCTGGTGGCGCTCTGCGTGCCCGGCAGTCTAGCTTCATCGCTGCATACCACCGAAGCCCACCTCCAGGGTGAACACTTCCCCACCTCCAGAGAAAATAATGCAACAACGACTGAGAGCGATGGAACGCAGTGTAGTAGCGCTGTAGACTTATTTTATTATCTCCAACTGCATGCTCGAGGATCAACAAATTGTCAAAACATGGGCCTTTCATTTATCCTTCAAAACGTAGAGAAGATTGAAAGAGAATCTTCTAGTTTTCTCAAAGACAATGTAAGTGTAGCAATTTTCTAGGTTTTATTGAAGATGGTTTTTTATTGAAGATGGTTTTTTATTGAAGATAGTTTTTTCCTTGTCGGATTCAGGACAAGAGACTGGATATTCTCGTTTTTGGGAGTCTATAACTCTCTCCCAATTATCACAAAACTTTAGTCCCTCCATGTGCTCTTTGCGCACCTCAGAGTCGGGCAATATTTTTCCCCTCTCGCTTGTGAGAAGAGCACAAAGGAGCAGGTTCCACCTTGGCAGGAACTACGACGCACTGATTAAAAATTATCACCCAGCGACTACAAAAGGGGTACTCACTTGTCCCCCTCTCCTCTCCACCTCTCTTTTCCTCTCCTCCTCCCTAATACTCCTTTTGCAACAGCTTTTTATTTATTCCCTCTTGAGGCCTCAGCAAAGGCTAAACAAGCTGTGGTCGTGGGTCTAGCGAAGTAGAAAACTTAGCAGACGAATTAAAAGTTGTTCGCCAGAGGACACGAGGTCTCGAGGGTGTGGTATCCGACAAGGGGTGAGAATCCGGAGAGGAAGTGTCCTTACAAGATTCTACAAATATTCTACTTTTGTTATTCTTGAAAAAAAAGTTTCCATTCAAACTCTTAATTTTATGCAACTGCTCATCAAATATAGTTAAAAACTGGAGAAAACTT
>JAUESI010000010.1:15020494-15044485 GCA_032275145.1 Synergus laeviventris | reverse complement strand
AGAAAACTTGATCTTATCGAAAGATTGTTTGTGAATTTCCGTCTCAAGTTCCTCTGGCTCAGTAATCGATAACTTAACTCGACTATGACATGAAGTATCGATAATTTAACAGCTAATGATACGCAGCGATTCAAATTCGACTTACAGAGTCATTGAAGGTTCAATTATGCCAGCAAGTTTGTAACAACATCTGAGAAATGAAATTTACATGTAGAATGCATGTGCACCCGCATTTACATGTCGATATCAGGAACCTGTATACTGAGATAGTCGTATAAAGTCCTTAATGGAAAACTGACAGGGGGCGAGATTCGAGTCTTCAATACTTCGAGGGAGTCTAAGAACTGCCTAAGCTTCTAGAATATTTATGCTAAGCGGCACGCGAGGAAACCGCTATGACTGCCTCTAACGAGAATCCTCGGTCCTCTCGATGTTCACGCGCGGCGGAGGTCTAGCTTCTCTTTCTCTCTCCTTTTTCTAATTTTTTTGCTTTTTCTCTCTTTTTAACGTATGCACGAATACGCCCATCGGCACTCACGATCATCAGTCACGAAAGGAGACCCAACTCGCGACGTGATTCGCGCGGACCTATCATGCTCTGGCTTGTAGACATATAGACCTTATAGACCCTTTCCACCCCCTTACTGGTTCCCCCATTTTCTCCTGCCTTTAGTTCGTTCCGCATGCAACTGAACTTTGACACTAGTCCTTTTGAGTGACGAGCTTCTTGTTTCTCCATTAACTCACAAATCGTCCTCGCTCGCTTTCGACCATGATATTATGTCACATTTCCATCTATCGCTGCACGGAAACAATGATTGACTATTAAGCGTGACTGACGGACATGTTTTAATATATTACGGATGGAGGCAAATTTCTTCAGGAATTTATATCATTACTAGCGGAAATTTGCACGACTTTACCCAGGATTTTAAGAGATTTCATAGGAACTTGAAACTTTCAGGCGATTTTTAGTGATTTTAAAGCATTCAAAGGGATTTAAAAATATTTTTAAAGACTTCGACATTTAGATTGTTTTGAAAAAATGTCTATGTATTGCAAGTAATTCTAAAGGGGATGTATTTATGTATTTTATAAGCAATTTTAATGTGTGTAAAATAAAATGTTCTCCGTTTTTGTTGCAGGATTAATGAAAACACTCCAACCACGCACTTCATCGACTAAGGACCTTCAAGCGTCAAGGGGAGAGGAAGACGTATTTTTGTGAGGAAAAGATTGACATTTTTTGTGAATATGTAAGATGGCAATAAGTCTACATACCACTTAAGCGATTTTAAAGGATTTCTAATTTGGAAGAAGTTGGAAAAGGAGAGGGGAATAAGAGGTTTGGAAAAATTGTTTGCAAAAATATTTTTGGAAAAGGGTTTTTGGAAAAGATATTTGTATCAAAAAGTAAAGTTTCTTATCTATGTGGTAACTAAAACTTTAGGGGAGAAAGTGGTATAATAGAGTCCTATCAATGACCTAATAAATCTTTAATCCGCTGGAAAAGGGTTTTAAAAAGAAGGATCAGAAAAGAGTTTGAAAAAAGAGGTTTAGAAAAGGAGGTTCAAAAAGGGGGTTTGAAAAAGGTGCTTGGAAAAGAGAATACGTAAAATGGAAAAATGTACAGTCTAGGATCTTTGAACCTTAAAATGTTTTCGACCGAGAATGTTTTTCTTTGATTTTAACACGCATATTGTTAAATTATCTCTTAAATCCATAACATATATAACTAATACAAACACCTAGGCTGTTTCTGATTCCGATAACATCTACATAACTTCTCTTTCATTTTCGCCACACCCCTATCAAAATTTTCAAGGAAGGAAGGATTATCTCCGATCACTCTCGAGGTGTTCAATAAGATTGGCGACCTGGCTTGAATCTATATCCTTTTTTTAAAGGTCCAACATTGACCAGCAAATGTAGAACAAGCTCAAGAACGAGAACGTTTTGCGACAAGAAGATCGCGTATAGTCTAATTGAATTTCCACGTGGGAGGACAATAAACCACGAGAACAGCCTTCTACGACATCTCGTATTCGCTTCTTTGCTGCTTCTCCCTCTTATTCCTGATCGTGGATAGGGTCTCAAAGTATGAGGGAGAAAACAACAGTCATTTTCAAGAAGAGGGTAGCCTACAATGATGTATTGATGAGATGCATCATAGTTACGTATATATTTAGAATGAGGGCTGAATTTGCAAACGAAATGAGGAGAAAATGGAAAATTGATATTTTACTGGATGGTGGAAAGATGTTTGGAGAATAATCATAATGCTTATGATGGTAATAAGTTTAATGGCGAGGAAAGTAGATGATAATGCATATAAAATAAGGGGGATGCCAAAGAAAAAAGTACTTTATAATCTCTCTCATTTCCTTTTTTATACACATCAGTGTCCTTCTATACATATAAAAATACTTGAAGGATCAATCTCAAACTTTGTTAGCTTCTTACAGGTGTCGAAGATCATAAAGATGGAAGACTTACGTTATTAGGGATGCGATATTTGCGTCATAAAATATGAAAGATAGACTGAATGGTGGGATAAAATGGAAAGGAATATGCGAGGTTGAGGAGTTAATAAAGAGGAAGATGCATAAATCGAGGAAGAAAGGAAGGAAGTAATATAAGGGAAATATAAAAAGTATTTTAAAATATCTCTTCATAAATATCATCTAAATATCATCAGTATACATTTTTATCGCTCTATTTTAATTTGAAAATGGAAGAATGACTTTATGTTTTCAGACTTTGGTGATGATAATAATTTTATTCAAGGTCTTCTAAACTTGAATAAAATGCTTTCATTCAACAGCTCTTCTCTGATCGTCTTTAATCGCCGCTAAGCCGTCTCCACCCGTGAATCTATTGTCTTGTGGAATTAGGTTCGGTTGAGCGGACTTCTCTCGTTCGCGAGGTATAGAAAAAGAACATCGAGCTGGACCTGCTGGACCTCGCATACCTCTAATAACTTGGCAGCCCCGAGAGTTAGCAGTTAGGACGACACTACCGGAGTTAAGTGGGGAAGGACAAGAAGTCTGAAGAAAAACCTACCCGAAACTGACGCAAAGCGGCTAAAACAAAGAAGGTGTGGAGGTGTGACGAAACGGCGACGGAACGAGAGAAAGGCCAGATTTAAGACACAGTTCTTCATCGATTGGTCTCCAATCAGATGCTTGATTCTTTCATAAAACTTACATCTCGATGAATTTAATCAGCATCAGTTACACTAGAAAGTTAAGGGAATAAACTGCTTGTGTCATTCTTACGATCAACCAAAAGGTGACTTAACCATGCGTGAATTTTTGCGAGCAATAAATATATGATAGGACTATCGAAGGGTTGATTGTTGCCGGAATTAGTTAACGAAGAATAACAAGGGAAGATCAGTTGGTTTGCGGTTTTGTCCAAGCGGTGAAACTCAATTAAGAGCGTACTGAAATATTGGATTGCCTGGAGTTCGGGGAGCAGGGAACATTAGTTTTTGCCTTGATTGAGCTCTCTCGGGAGTAGGTATGATGGCATGCATGCGCATGTGCGTGCCATGTTATGAGCCTCGTCTCTATGAAATATCAATAGCGTACGTATTGCTAATGTAATCTTTTGCTCAATACTCGATGATTGCCGGCCATAGCATAGACCTCCAGCTTTATCAAGGGTCGTCCAACCACGAAACGCTTTCCCCTGTCATATATATACACTCTTCTAATTTCATATTCCACTTTAGTGTCTCGTTACATTTTCATTTCCATCTCAGAATTATTTCTTAATCATCTAATTGGATAAATTTCATTCTCTTCTTCATTTCCAGGTTTCCCACCTTTTTTGCAACCCCCTTCCTAAACCTTCTTTTTTTTAAATACTCTTCCTTTGATAAAAGCTTGTAAACAGGCTGGAGCTGCGAATTTATAAAAAAATAAAAGTTACATAATCGACTTGAATTCATTATTTAAAATAATATCTCTGAAGTGCTGCCTTCAATAACAAGTCAGATCGATAATAACGATACGTCAAGCTTTAGGTCTACTTAAAATTCTGAGCAAAACTGCTGCAGAGGACAAAGATAAGCTTTTCATTTTTACGGTCAAAAGGGGAAGAAGCCCCTTTCATAGATGGACGATATTGAGAAGCGAGGCGCGTCAAATTATACTTTCCAGAATGGAAAGGGGATTATTGATACCAATATTAATTTATAGTGCACTTCCAGCTTAATAATTTCAATCTGTGTCGGTAATAATTCCAATTTTATATCATTTTATAAAATTTTCTTTACGCCTCTCGCACTATAAAAGAAATTTTATTGTTTAGGACTGAAAGTAAATTAATGAGAGAGAAAATATGGAGAAGTTACACTTGATGGGGAACAAGGACACTAGGGCGGTTGTACGGAAAAAAAAAGTAATCGAAATAAATCTGCGGGACCATAGTGCGCGCCGACTTGCATGCCAAACGGCCGTTTTTAAAACTCCACCGGGAAAATAAGAAAAACTCATCAAGTAAGGATGATTGCCGTTCCGTACTCCCGGACGCTCCACCCTCACCCACGGGAACCACCTTGGCTTCCCGCGATTCCTTCCGGACTGTAATTTAGACATTTGCTCTCGGAATTTTCTTGCGGCACTTGCCAACATGTCATTCCAACCCCCCAGCGAAGAACTAATGGTGCTATTAGCAATAATTTCGTTTTTCTAGAGAACCACGTGGGATTAGAATATTCGCCAATTTATTCAGGCTAATGAAATCTCCGGACATACCATTTCTATATGAAAATAAATAACCCGAAAAAATAATCATTCGGACCATCGAATTGGGTTGTTTCCAATGTTAGATATCATTTTTTGCATATTGTTTACTATTTTTAATAATATCGATTTTGATTGGAATTTTCCACGGAATTTGGAAAATTACAAGGTTCTCAAACTCTGCAAAAACCCTTCAGCTGCATATAGAATTCTATTTCATGAAAACGAAAAAGGGCATGAAACAAAAGAAAGTGACTTGTTGCCATGCGATTTAACTTAAATAAGTTTCTAAACCTCGTTCCTGCTGAAAGCGTTTTGAAGAAACTAATCAAAAGACAATTATAGTTTGTAAACAGAGGAAAGTTGAGTGGCTTCTCTTATTTGTGTATGCATTAGCTGCTGGAAAGTCAGAAACTTGAAAGAAAGGAATGAGGTGAAGGGGAAGGTTCACATATACATATATATAGAGAGAGAGATGAGCGAGTTCTCAGGTAATACAAGTCTGTAGGTTGTCCCGTATGAACTAATTTCAAATTCATTCCCCCAACCAGGCCATCCAACTCGCTGTCGGAGAAAAATCTCATTTTCTTGGCCCTAAGGGTCCCTCGTACCGACTCTCCGCTCGCACACTCGCGAAGACGGGCAATATTTGCCTAAGGAAATTCAAGAAAGTTTACACACGTGCCAAGCGCGGTACTTTCGGGGTTGGGACACGGGTTTCTTCAGTCAATTTTCCTTCCACCCTACTGGCGTATCCTTAGGACCAACTTGCACTGGCGACCCTCTTAATAATATCCAAGAAAAGTATGTGTTCGTACGTACATATATTATAGGAACCGTATTTCGGACTCGTGAGAGGACCTGTGTATGTGATCTTAGACGCGTGGGAGTGATTTTAGAGGCGTGTATAGCAAGTGATCTTACTTTGGCAAAAATGGGTATTTATGTACGAGCGTGCAGGCGAATAAACAGTTTTGCAAACGTAGTGGTATTTCGAGGGGCTCAAGAAGGTTTTAAAAAATCGACTGTCAAGGGCTGTAATACGAGGTCCCATGGTCGACGCGTAAGCAGAATGCGGGGCTAAATAATTAAAGAGGGTGAATATTGACGATCAAGTCTCCACTGAGAACTTCCAAATAATGCCACCTCCTCTCGTCAAGAGCTTTTGATAAAAATGCGGTCACTGACTATTCAGGAGTATAAATTGCTGCTCCTCTGGAAATGTTTCGTAGCTTGGAAATATTTAGTTCCATTACGCGTCTTTTGAAATTTTTAAAACTATCTTGAAACTCTTTAAAATTACTTGAAGTCTCTTATAATAAACATAATAATATTATAAGTTATTTCCAACAATTTTACCACATCAGAATGAAATAATTCTTGTCCTAATTCTTTTTGGAGACAGTTGTTGGTTCGAGGTATAAGAGCATAATTTACGAGTATGAAGTAATATTCGAGATACTTTGGTTAAAAAACACTGTTCGTGCCGTTTGGAACCAACCACCAATGGGTGTGGGGATAGGGATGTTCCTTCCCGAATGCGTGCCGGATATCCTAAACATGGGAATAAAACTGGCACGTAAAAAAACCTAAAACGTCGCGTCTGCCTGACATTTACGGGATAATCGCACGCGACGAAAGGCCGTATGTTCATTGCTTGAATACATCCTAGGAAGGTACATACGTACAGGCATTTACACGGCTGAAGCACGATGAAAATGCTCTCCCTCACGCTGACAAAAAGCGCAATTATTACCGCATTATGCCCGTACCGTGTGTTCGTTTCGCGTTCCGTAGACTCGGGTGGTCAGCCTGGCCATGTAACCTACGTGTTATGTACGAGCGCAATTATCGCACATACACAAGTTTCCAACAGATACGCACTCAAAACGTCCATCACGAATTCCCTTGAAATATTCTTGCCTCGAAACCCACGTTTAATGTTGCTGTCTTCTCTAACTGCGCGGAAATGCGTAAAAGCGAGAAAAGTATTATTTGCAATTTGCAATTTCTAAATACAGTGTATCCGGTCATTGTTCTTGATCTAGCTCCTTTTAAAGAAAAGAAGTGGGATTTGTTCGAAATGGACAGAAACGAAGCTTAATTTTTATTTGCGGAATAGATAGGGGAAGTTTTGCTACTGCAGGATTTAGAGAAACGAGGAAGCGGCCCCATCATTCGAATTGCCTAATCGATCTACTTTCTTAGAAACATCCAATAGGGCAAAACCGAATGGGTAAGAATGCGCATCGCTATTCGAATGAGAAAGAAGTTGGAAGGATTTGAATACGATCGATTTCCTATAAATAAGGATTCACGTGATAATGGCAGTGGTGGGCCTTCCGTATGGGGGCGGATGGGAGGGGTTGGTTGCCTATCTATAAAAGATAACGAGGACAGTCCTCCACAACCGGCGATGGGTTGGGTTTGCTTGGATTCGATTCACTGAGTTACAGATTCCCTACCACATTTGTTTCCACAAATTTACGTTCCACTAAGAAAATTCGTAGAGCGTCTAGACTTATTTCTCCACTGGAGACACTTTTGCATCACTCAGTACAAGAATACACATTTCCGATTAAAAATGTGTCGAATCTTTTTCATTCGAGAACAAGATTTGTATAATGTAAATGGGAAATTTACATTTACGAAACGGACTGGTGTAATTTGAATTGCAACGCATTTGAAGGTGAACGTTAAATTGGAAGAGAAATCACAAGATCCGTTAACGACAAAGCGTCTCCGCATCGGCAAGGTATATACAGAGTGAAACGACCAAATCCTGGAAGAAGCTGTGCAATCGAGCTCTAATTTATGACAAATAAGAAAATTCGGTCTCGTCGATGTCCAGATTCGAGCGCATACACATCTGCAGGCGCGTAGCAATAATGAATACGTATAAGGGTCCAGGGCCGAGCGTCGACTTATTTGAAATGTAAAGACGCGCGACTCAGCGCTGGAATATTCCGCCTATATCTTCTGACTTGCGTATAACATACATGCATAATCGACGTGTATATAAAATTATTTATATGCTCGCACAGAACCGACTGCTACACAGTAATGCTTCAGATATATACATGAAAATTATCTTATAACCATCCTCTCAATTGTTCACCAAAGTGCCCGCCTTATTTAGGATCGCGACCTACTGCTTTCGCGCAATCGACAATACACCTAGAAAAAGGAAATTTCGCAGCGAGGAAATTTGTGTTAAGTGGGCAAGTTTTTCAAATGAATTCGGTAAAAGATGACAAGGACATAGGATTTAAGCCCGGTGAAAAAGGTTTGTACGCGCTACGTGATCGGCATGAACCCTCATCATCCCGCGTTTCTTTTAGTTGAAAAGGGAGCGTTTTAAATTTGCCCGGCTATCTCGAGGGTGGCTCCTTTGATCGGAATGCCATTAGGCGTTTCCTCTTATGGTATACGCCGCAAGTAGACTTTGCAGGCTCAAATCAAAATATTCCGAACGAATCGAACCAAAAGGAATAGTTGGCATTTATTTACAAAGACTTCCCTGGCCTTCGCTCAAGATTTACATACCTTGCTAGAAAACAAACTTTCCAGAAAGCAAAGTCAGAAAATATTAAATTAAAAAACCGAAATGACAGAATTAACTATTTAATATATTTAAAGATGATACTAGGGATTTGACGTGAAAGAAGCAAAGCGTCATGAAACGAGGTGAATTTTTCTTGAACCTCAAAGTCCATCAATCGATGCTTTTACATTCTTAATCATACGTCGGCCATCGTGGACGGCCACATCGGAATAATATGCCTCTTGCAAAGCGTAATTTCATCCGCAGGGCTGACTAGCGCATTTCCAATGGGGACGATCCTCTTTTAGTTCATTTTATCGATAACGGGGGGTGGGGGGGGAAGGCTCTAATGGTCGTATAGAATCTGGAAGGGGGTAGTATCGCTCGAGGTATTGATTGCTAATCGTACCGAGCACCCCTAACGTAAATTATCATTGTCGATACTAAAAAAATCCTGACTCATCGAATGCCTTCCCCCCGAGCGCTTTTCCTTTCGGAAAACACAACGTCCCTATTTTTGTGGCTTGCAGCATTCTGAGTCATGATTATACCTCTCCACCAGATGTTAAAAATTTCTTTAACTTCTACCACACTGAGAGATTATTTGTCTCAATAAATTATCAAATGAATTAAAATTTAGTATAATAATCGGTGCACCAATGTAAATAAGGTCATAAAACCTATATTTTCCCAACACATTGTATTCCAACTAAAAAATATTCTTATTTATTGCGATGAAGAAGGATGGTCATCGACATTTGCGAATCAATTAGTAAATTTGGCAGGTTCATTCTACTTCTAAGTAGTTTCTCGTGTGAAGAGGCAATGTATGAGTCATGCGTGCGAATACGCTTTTCGTAAGTTGAAGTCTGTCTTGAGCACGTGAGGCCAAATGAAGAATTCAAGAGTTTGTGAAAATAAAAGATGGAATGAGACTAACACGCGTTTTTCGGCTACGGACCAGGGCCGTATCTTAGTGCACCCCCGAGGCTATATCGGCCAGGGCCGATGGGGCATACCGAGCAGGCATTACTTGATTGTCTCGCCAGAAGAGCAGTGCCTTCGACTTCTCTTATTTCCTCTTATTTCTGTCTTCCATCGCGACGTATAAAGCCAACGTTCGCCTAACCGTTCGCTCACGAATGTCCAGACTCTCTCGCGGAATACTCAAGTAACGACCCTCTCTTTCCACCCTCTCCTGCATCGTTTTGCCTTTCCTGCTGTCCTTTCACGTACGACCACAAAGATTGGACAGCTGGGAATTACTGGGAATTACTAGTAAACGAGCTAAAAGCACGATAAGTTCTCTCCACTCGTTTTTCTCTTTCAATTAGTGTTCCATAAATAATTCCATCGAAGGCAAGGTTACTTTTTCCAAGTGATGATGCACAACATTTTTCTCAAGACAAAAACTTTGTCGCCCTGAAAATTCCAGATTCCGAGATATCTATACATCTAATTGAAGCCGCAATTAAATTTACATATCTTTTAACATAAAGCTGAATGTGGAAGAGCGTATTACAGTTTCCAGTTGAATGATTCTTGGTCAATTAACAATTACAGTTGGCGAATTTACATCCAACAATTAGCACAATTCGCTTTGACGAAAGTTGGTTTTCAGGAGGCACATGTGTCTATTAACTAGCAAGCTTTGTGTCGTTAACTAATTAACGCTTGTCGTGAATAGTTAAACAAATTAAGGATGAGCAAACTTGCAAGCGGCATGCGTGTGACGCAAGAAGCGTTAAGTTGCGCAAGTAAGTTACCAGTATGAGTTCAACACCTACCCACTAGGTGTCTAGTGACCGTTCGTGGTAATTAGAGGCGTGCATAATTAGGCTCGCTGATTGTTGACACGGGATTTTAGCGACCTGACGTCGAGTGTCTTCTTCGAGGGCGAGTCTCAATTAGACCCTATACGAACGAGTGTACTTGTTTGCGTTCGCGTTTTACGAGCCGTTCATTTGTGCCGTCGATGTTTATTAATTATTATTATTCCATGTATTTGCATTGCACTTAGCTTGCATACCCAGCGCGGGCTCATTTAACGGGATAAGAATCGGCGAAAATCAAACTCGGGGAATTATAAGGCGTGTGAAACAAAATAATAAAAAAAACGAAAGGAGTCTCTTTGGAAACGTAAACTGTGTCGGCTTCGAGGGAGGATTAGTTCATCTACAAAAACTAAATCTTATCATAGGCAAAAACCATGCTTCACAATCGATCTTGGATATCTGTTCACGAGTCACGGACGACACGGGCTTACGAGTTAAGTCGACCTAATCCCACGGTTGTCTAAGACTTTGTTAGACTCTCTATAAAATCAGTTTTTATTCATGAAAATTTCTTACAAGCGTTGAAGAAACTCTCAATCTAGATTTGATTTATTAATCTGATTTAATAATCATATTTTCCATTTGCTAAACTACCATTTTCTGTTTTCTATTAAAATTTCCATTATGTCATTTTTCTATGCAGAAGATATTTAGCCTGATTGTCATCCTTTGTGTATTGTCGCATATCATCCCTTCATTTAGTGTGCGGCGATAATAATTTTTTGAAACTGCATTATGGCACTTTCTCATATCGATAGACTTGCAATCAATTACGAGGCAAATCAGGTCGATTATACATTACTCCTACAAACATGACTCTCCTATAAATGCGCGTCCATTAGGATCCTAACAGAGTAAACTTGACAGGCGAGGTTTCCTAGGTAGACTTTAACGAGGTTGATTCCCGAGAAAAAAATCCTCGGGTCTGCCAAACGCATTTCCGTGCGTATATTGCATGTCCGGTGCATTTTGCAGCTAGAGGTTCTATTTCTGGAGTCAGTCGTATACTATTGCCAATCTGCATAAGCGTTTAACTGAAGCGATGCTGAATCATACGCGGAGAAGAATAGGAGGCAGTCGAGGTGTTTGCGTGGGGGAGCGAGGATACGTTCCTGGTCCAGTGGAAGAGGAGGATACAAGTGTTGAGTGAGATAGAAGAGGAGGTTGAGGACGAGGATGAGGAAGGAGGGTATAGAGGAAGAGGAGATCAAAGGAAGAGGAGGAAGGAGGACCGAGGAAGGCGCGAAGGCGCTCGCCGATGGAGGCGAAAGTTTACGACGCGTCGTCCGCCAAGTTACCGACGCTACCACGGAGGCTCTCCTCTCTTTCTTCTGCATCTCTCTCTCCCTCCTGGTCTCCCTTGTCTTCTGATTCGCGAGCTCCCTTTCCGAAGCGTACACCTACGGGACGACACCGCATCTCCACGACACATAACAACACACGACGAGCACCTCGTACACAATACCAGCGAATCTTGGTATCTCGGTAACAGTCTCCCGAGGATGTAACATTGTGGCAGCTCGCTGGTAGCAGATCAGCCAACCTCGTTGTTCATCTTACACACCGGGGCCAAAGCATCTATCTCCCTTCCCGGTAGCCTAGCTACCTGAGTTCTTATGGATCCTTAAGCTCCGACTAATTATAGGCCCGAAGACCTCCAAGTGCCGAAAACCTCCAAGGTTTCGTCATCTGAATCTGCGGAAGTCCCTGGACCACAAGGAACCAGTTGGTACCACAAGATCCACGAGATCCACTTGGAGATCATCTTTCGGGGTCAATGGTCTGAACCTAGGTCGAAAATTTGGCCTCTTTGTTTCCTTCCTCCTTCGCGTTCGTTGGACTTGGAGAACAACGAGAGTGAGGCAAGAAGGTCAATAGGAGGAGGGAGTTTGCAAACGAAGAAGTAAATGTGGTAGGAAGGGCATGCGGGCGAGCCGGGCATAAACTGTTCGACTAACAACCCACACGTACTTACAGTACGGCAAGCGCGAAAGAACCAGGGGACGGGTAGACGGACAGACAGACGGACGCACAGACACTATTAAGGCCGAGCTTAGCGTTGTGCCAACGCGAGAGGAGGCCGAGGCAGGGGCTGTAAATTATAACTCCACCGCGAGGAGTCGAACCCTGAGCCCGAGACTAACCTCAGCCAGACTCGTAAAAATATCTCTCCTTCGCCTCTTCAGAGCGGGACTCATGACGCCCAGGCTCCTCGGCCTGCTCGCTTTCGACCATTATGGTCTCCACTACTCGCAAACATCCTACGAGATCACAAGCTGTAAGTCACGGCGAATTACATTCGCGAATACTCCAGCAATCTTCTGCCAAACAATGTCTCAGAATTTGCATCCCTGCCCCAGATTATCACTCTAGCAGTAATTTTCAAGAAGCGCATATATCCCCCAAATTTCTGTAAGAAATTGGGTGACAACATTCTTAACAAATACATCTTTCTTAAATTGGACACAAAAAAACCCTTCAAAAATTCAAACCATGATGTAGTGCTTTAATGTAGTTGAAATTGATGTGGTGTTAAAGATCTTGTTGAGACATTGTCTAGAGAATTGGTGGTGGAGGGCCTAGACCCTAAAGGTGAGGTTCTTGACCTCGAGGGCCTAGTCAGACTTTAGTATGGTGTAAATCAGAGTGGGCCCAGTTGGAATGAGGTAGGGAGCTGGATTGGGGCAGTGTGTTCGCTCTAAGTAATAATTTCGAATTAAATGTTCGAGGTAATGTAATAAAGTCGTTCGGGGGATAAATTTAGTGCGGTCCCAACACGTCGTGATGGTGTGGACCGGTATGGGTCATCGAGTCGAATACAGTTGTGGTGCTTGGATGTAGGTAGGTGTTGGACACCCAGCGGGGTATATCGGGAGTGGGCGGCTCGTTGCACGTTGCAGAAGGGGGCCCTGACAGAGTCCAGAGTGGCTGTGTTATAGCACCATCTCTGGTATCTGTATTTGTAGATACCAAAGCCAAGAGAGTCACGGAGAAGCCGAGCGGAGGCCCTGACACCCACACACAACGACGTAGCAGGCGGCCATAACAATAAATAACTCTATCCTTCCATGTGTTACCGCAGGATTCTTCTTCGCGGTAACCGCGCCCTCTCCTCCTTCGGGAAGTCGCACTTCGCCTAGTGGCCTGCCTGCCACCACTTAACTTCCACACGAGCTCCTTCCACTCCTTTAATCGAGTTACCTCCTGTGCTGTGTGTTACCTTGAGACTCCTTACGACCGGATGCATTCGTTCGCAAACGCACATCACCCTTTTCTGCGCGTATGTACCTACGATAAAAGCGCGTTTATAACTTGATACCGATAGAAGAGCCAGATCGTTTCGAACGCACAATCTCGAACGATTGCTCTTTCTTGGCATGACAACGAGCGAGGCACTACCGGCGAGAAATGATCCCGACTTCTTCACTGATAGGCCCTTTTCTATTTATTACGCTCAGGGGACAATTCCTCTCTGCATTCTCGCTTCGGCTCTTGCAAGAATAATTGTTTCGTGATCTTCGAGCTTGAGATATTTTAATCACTTAAAACAAACAATCTGATTGATAGGGAACGGTCTAACAGTCATGTGTGTTTGAAGTTGCAACAGAATGCTACATTGTTCTAGGAATCTGAGATCTCATTTATCGAAAATGATATCTGATAGGCACTCAATGGATAATAATTTATGCTCTAGTTCACTAGTCAGGAATTAGTGAATGTGTGACTCGGTAAGCAAAACCGGATGGTTATACCACTATAGAACTAGACGTCTGAATCTCGTCGATTCGACTCCTCGATCGGTTCTCCACGGTGAGGAGTACCCGCTGGTCCAAGGACTACTGTGGAGGAAATAAAAAAGAAAGATCGGCAATGACCCGAGAGGGGATAGGACCATTCGGCTCCCCGAAAGAACCAGACAGCTTGGAGTCTCTTTCCTGAATCGTGCCCGTCACTCCTAACCTGGTACAGGTTCGTTACAGTTAAAGAATCTACTTTACTGACCCTACATGTCGATCCCATTCAATCTTCACTTTCACTCGCTACAAAAACTACCATCGTCTTTCGTAATTAACTTCCAATTTATCGCGTTTGGGAAAACAGTAACAGATTTTTTGTTGGACCAGTTTGGTAAAAGTCAGCAGAAGATTTGTGCGAGTTAGTAGCGAAGAAGAGATCCGCGAATCGTTATCAGTATCAACCTACGCGAAGAGAAGCAGAAGGAAGAAGAAACAAGTTGCAGTTTTATGAGGTGCCTTTTCTCGGGACAAAGGTATTGGATTACTCGGTTTGTTAATCAGACCACTCGTGTTTCTTGGATACTAGATCGCAGCCTCACGCCGACACGAAGTTCAGCCGCAGCTGCGGACTTTCATCTCAGACAAGAGCAAAGAGAGTCTCGTTTAACTGCCTCAGAATCCCTAGAATATTATAGTCGAACTCGCCGTACATGAAGCTGTGGGCAATGAAAGGGGTTACGAGCCAGAACGGCGTTCGGGCGCTCTCTTATTGCCTTTTTTTCGCGAACGAGGTGTCGGACGGTTCGCGTCCGTACGAACCAATACACTCTGGACCACACGATCCTACTTGTTGCATTTATTTTAACGGCATACACGCCTACGTCTATATGCATTTAAAATATAACACAGTTGGGCCCTAGTTTATGAAGGGTCGGGTCATGGAGCAGAGTGAACTTGAGGAGAGGAAGAGAGAGGGAGAGTGTCTGAGGACCATCGGGCCATTGGACCACGGGCTCTTGAAGCCCGAGGCCACGTTTAACAAGACTCAGTTAATGCGAGTCATAGATCATCCCGGTATGCACTAAACGTTCGAAATATAAATAAGTATAAACACCACGTAAATCAATGTGATTAGGTAGAGATTCACTCCCATTATAACATTTTTACGCTCCTAAAAGATCCTCCCTCCCACAACTCTATGGTTTAAAAAGAAAGAAAGTTTTGGCTCAGACTTCTGATAAAACTTGTAAAATTTACTGCCTAAACTTAGAGCTTCTCTCTGCTGGCTAATCCTGATTGACAAATTGGCTTTCCATCCTAGAAGCTATAACCGAAAGTCCAGGACGTTGACTTTGACCCCGCCAGAGTTCGATGAAAGGAAAGGTCAAAAAGAATTGGCGTTACGCTCGATCGACTCTGAACTCATATACAATCTTGCTTCGTCGAAATCGAATTAAAACTCTGATACTTCTGAAGATCCTAACGTTTATCTTTCCTTCTTTTGGAATGATTTCTTTCTTTTTTGAATTCTTCAACTATATTCAAATTAACCCAGACGCGAAGGAAAAGTTCCACTGCGAGCGAATTTAAAAATCTAATTTCGGATACATTCTTCACAGAAATGCACGTTTCGTGACCGGCATATGAAAGTGCGAAATATATCCATAAGAAGTTTTCAAAGAAGAGGGAAAAAAGATTATGTTCGAGGGCTCTGTGCATTCATTAAGTAACCACACGTAACCGAGTACGACGAAAATTTCGTGGCCGAGAAAAATTTCTCGAATGTAGCCACGCAAACGTAACATTATTTTGTGCTGGTAATTAGACTCACGAACTCGAGTATCACCTTACGAATTACCTCAAATCTCAAGCAGAAACAACCCTTCAAACGCCCTTATTTATATTTGGCTTCTTGTTTAGGGTTGCTTGGAAAAGATAGACTGATCGATTCTGATCTGATCTGAGTACTCGCGAGGCAAAGACATTTAAATTCATGAAACTTGGAGTTCACCCTCGACTGTGGCCCATTACATCGTCGTTTCGCGAAACCGGTTTCCAAGAGAAGACTCCGATGAATTTTTGTGGTCGCACTTAACGAAATATGAAGGTTCAAATCGATCGAGGACGTCCCTCTCGGGCGAATTGTCTCTGAGATATCGTCCCGTGACTCTGCAAAAAGTAATAAGTAAAGCTGACATAAAAAGAACACCAAGCCTTGGATAATCGTTTACGTCCGGCAGCATTATCAATTTTGTTCGCATTAACTTTACCTGGTGGTGGGCCACTTTTCGCTTCCTGCAGTAAGAGCCCGCAGCGCAGATGCTGTCCCATTAGGAATCCCCATAGACGAGTCATTTGTCATCCGTTGAAATTTGGAAGCGTGAATTCGGAACCTTGAATTCATCTTCGCAATGCCCAAAGATAATCAAATGCCTTGCAATCTTTCACTTTTAATTTTCATCAAAAATTACAAGACTGCAGACCATCTATGGTTTTATCTCAATGGGTATTAAATTCTGGGAATTCAGTGAGCAATTTTAATTTTAACGAATTGCAAGATTTTTAATGGAAATTCAAGAGTAAATTCATAGAAAACTTGATGGAAATTCGCAGTAAACGTTTTTATAGCTTGGATAAAATTTATGAACACCATCCAGAGCATAATTAATAAGGACAATAAATTAATATATAGTAGTAATTTCAAAAACAGTGTATTTTACATTTTGAGCTACGAACGTTTACGTATTTCAATGAAATTTCTCTCGTATCCAGGATTAAGACACAAAATCGCGGGGCCAGATCAGGACCTAGTTCGAGCCACTGTGAAATGTCTGCACGGGTTCTTAAGTGACTAGATTTTTCCGAGTGGTGTGAAATTCGAAGACTTATGAAGTCAAGTGTCAAAGGGATGTTTATTGTTGGCATACATGACCCCTGTGTTGACTCCTGACCTGACCTATCGGTGGGAGGGAGGGCGTGATGCGACAGGGCGAAGGAGAGCAGGGGACCAGTGGGTCTGGGTCGGTCTACCCTCTCTAAAGGATTCCTCGGAGCTGGCCGTAATGCGATATAAATGGAGGCAGGATCGCATCGGCCGAATGAAAAGCCAACGGCAAGCTCGAGAGGAGATACATCAAGATTGAGCTGACGGTTGACTCCGCGCTCGACGGGAGGGCAGTAAAAACTGGATCCTTCCTCCAGCGCCTCGCTCTTTTCAAACCTCCTCCCTTCGAGCATAATAAGGACAAACCTTTAATCTCGGGCTCAATTATAATTTCCTTCGTTCAGCCGACATCAGAGGACGTTTCGAACTCTGGAACAAACGACGACCAAAGGGAGCGATCGTAGATTGAAAGTGGACCACCACCTTTGCAGTTTTTCTGCTCGGACTTAAAAGATCTTACGCTTCTTCACTTAATAAGGGTTCGTTGTCTTCAACGCCATCTTGAAAGAAGAAATCATGAAGAAATATCTTGGTTCCCAAACTAGCGACGCTTTATTGTTATTTAAATTCTCCTTTACTTAAGAGACTCTGTTTCAGGAGCAAAAGGACCGATTTTTTCAAAGAGAGTAAAGAAAACTTTCAGTTGGAGTGGGTGTATTGTCACATCTTTTTTACTCCTTAATCAATGCGCATAATCAGGTCCTCACTCCATCCGATCGGAGAGTTGTGATTTGACACCCGCTCAGATCTTTCTTTGATGTAATTTAATTCGTGAAATGTAGTTCCAACGGATGCTTGTCGGCAGGCCAGGCAATCGAGGAATCCAGCGTCTTTGTCATTTCGGGTGAGAAAACGCTTTGTCATTTATGTTTCCGTTTTGGGGGTGTGCATTGGACCCCTCGCCTCGGGTTGGGCATTATTTGTGTTTCGGTACGCGATCCACACAAGTACCGAACCAATGCCACCCAGCCAGGTGTGCCTAAGCTTTCTAGGTCCCGAGTAACTACAGCATCCAGGAATCCCTCGTTCATCCCGTCGAACAATGGTCTCGAGCAGGGGATCCAGTTTTCGAGGATGCAAGAATTTTATCGGCGGACCAGAATAAAGGAGATTGCTATCTGCTTTATTAGGGTACCTCCGCTAGAAAGTTCGTCGATTCTTCCCTACTAAAGTGATAAACAAGCACACTCTCGCGGTTGGTGGCCCCGATTCACGGCCCTAGGATCCTCAATATTTTGGGCCTTCTTCTCCTTTCAGAGAGTAAAAAAAGACAATTCTACTTTTCCGAATCTTCATTTTACTGAAATTCATTTCCGAAAAACCATAATTCATCATTTAAATTCAGCACCAATTAGGTCAAATATAAATTTTAAAAATAGAAATTAGGGTAAATTGTTACTCAGTCAAATGAACTTTGGTGAAGTGAAAATTCGGGAGAGTATAGGGACATTCATGCGCGTCTTGGAAATGATAACATGTTAGCGGATGAATCATTGCTCATCCTTGAGAAGATCATGATTGCTCGCTGATTGCTCCTTACGGATTGCCGCATGATTAGTCACTCCTTTTTTACATGAAACGACAACTCCTTAAGTAATGATTGGTTCACTCTCGTATGATTGTTTGTCGGAGGACAAGGTCTTGTTTATCGAAAGGGACGGAGTAAGAGAGAAATTAATCTTAAGAGATGGACAAATCTGCAGAAGGGGTTGACACGCGAGGGTTAAAAGGTTAATGCCTCGAGCTCCCCAGAGGAGTAAAGGTTCCCCACTTCTTGGGGAAATCTCGCAGTTTTAATGTAGACGGTCGGAACTGGTGGATGCGATGCACGTACGTTGGGTACATATGTGTGGGATCATGTGGGTATGCTGGGATGTGTAAGTGGACACAAATGTATAGCAATAGTAGAGTCGCAGCAGCGTGCAGGCTACAGAGATCGACAAGAGGGAATGTGTCCCCTCCCGAGGAGGTGGTGGAGAGGAAGAAGGAGAAGGTGGAAGTTTACGAGGGGCAGAGAACAGGAGAACGTTACATCGTGGGCACTCGACGTACAGAGAGTCAGTTGTGTCTCGCGTACGCGAGAACCAATCCCAGTATTTGCACTTCCTTCCTAACGCGGATGGCGACCACCTCTTTGCAGGGGCGTATCCTTTGCTCCTAGAGCCCGCCCTAGGCTCTTCCGGAACGCTCGAGTTACTTTGTCCCTATCTCTTGAGTCTGGTCTAAACGAAAATTGACACTGGACCATTCCTTGCCATAAGTACAATAAATCCTTCGAGATTTCCTTACCCTTTTTAAGAAGCTGGGGTCTATGAATGTTTTCAGATTATTCTATGTTAGTCCACCGAGTCTGCAAAACTCATTGGAGATATTGATTAGAAAATGAATGCAGTCTTCATTCATTCATACCATGTCTCCGATCCTTTTTGGCATCCAAACATTGAGCTAGAGAAAATGCAGCTGCCAGTCTGGAGGTAATATCAAACCTAACTTCAAAGTAGATCAATCAGCAGATTGATGACCGAGTGGTGATTCATATATTAGATGATTTGGAAGAAGTTTTGTTCGGTATCCAAGATGGAGGGCAATCCTTAAAACTCATATGACGGGGATAATTTCGTGTGTGGTTCCTCATTCTATAAAGGTCCTTATGATCGCGCTTACAATGCCATGGATACGGATGGATGGACGAACGGATGGCTCGATCGAGGCTGGAGCGTTCGAGTATGTCGGCGGTGACGCTGAGCAGATTTACGGGCGGCTCGCCACGTAGACGACCGTCTCTTTGGGGATTCTTGGGCTTCCACCGATATTATTAGCGGACGCGTAGGCACCCTTTTTTATCTTTGTAAGGTAGCCCGGTTTTCAACAGGTCCGGACCCTTGATGCTCCTGCTTCAGATCGAGGCGCGGGACTTTTTTTCGTTCGGACGCATAATATCTCCGATAGGTATATATATAGTTTAAAATCATTCCTTTATTCGACGTGTGCTCTCTAACGCAGGTGATCAGAGGACTCTCTCGAAAGAATAGGGAATGTTGCAGTTTCTGATATGTTTGCTACAGGATCTTGTAATACAGGATCTTGTAATAAAATTCAATGTTAAGGAGACACAGGCTAACATACGTTAATATGCTTTAACATAAGTTAACACACGTTAGAATTTCTTGTCGTGGATTTTTATTAAATGAGGGAAATTCACCCAGGCGTGACATACCGGTTGTCGCTATAGCGGGTGTGGGCGTCTGTAAACTGGTGCATTTATTGTCAATAATTTTATTATGACTATTGGTTGTGATTGCTCTTAAGAATTTAATTCCTCGATGCTAGAAAGTTGCGAACCGGATATGAGAATGTGATTTTAGAATCGTTGAGTTTCAGAGATTGTCGCGTGCGAGGCGAAATCTCGTTGGTTATTCAGGCCGCGATACCTTAACTGTCAGGATTCGATGTCTACGAGCCATAAAGCATGAGTCGAGCACATCGTGCATGTTGGCAGGCCTACCGTGTCTCCAGTGGTAGGCATTACTGAGATTACTAGCGAGAGGGCTTGGAGTACATATGCAATAACCCAGCCTCCCATTTTATCCATGATCCCTTATCCCTCACACTCCTTGCGTTGTGCTGGATACAACCCACTCAGTCTAGCTCTATTAAGACCATGTGAGATAATCGGACCCGTAATACACCGCAAACCCGCGAACCCGCCTGCAACTATCGTAAATTACTCGAGAGAGATTCTTCTCTCAACATTCATCCATTCGTCCTCAGATGATCACCGATAAAAAAATGACCGGTTAGCAGAACGAAAATAGTCTCAAACATGATCCGAATTCAAATTATATATCTTTCTTCAGATCGTTTTTTCGGCATAAAATATTTTTCATGTTCCGGGTTTATTTTTAGTGCGATCTTCTTTCAGAATACTAATCTGAATGTCAAATTTTCCATACCAGTTCTTTTGCAGAATTTTTATTTTTCGAAGTAAAAATAGAAAAGCTGCTTCTTGCCAGGCAGTGAAAATCCAGACTTATTCTTATTAGTGGAAGGAAGTGAAGAGTTTTCTCGGAAAAATAAGTACGAAGAATCGTTCTATACGAGTCTCGTTTCTCCCTAATAAGCTCGGCGCAAGCTTCTACCCGTTAGTCATACATTTATATGGGGAATGTATCCTTATCCTGAGGGTGGGTTATACCAGATATGTATCTGTTGGTTATTAATGTATGTCTGCAACCCCCACACTATAGCTATCCTCCTCGGGAGTGAATGTTCTGCCAAGACGCGCGGAAGTTCTGAAATTACGCGAACACATCTAACGACGGTTCTCATGTAACTCTCGCCAGAAAGAGTTTTCGGCTTCCAAAATACCAACCCCTATTAACTGATCCACTTCTCTCGAAGAGATACTCCCACGAATTTTTTCTCTTCAAATCCATATCTCATATAAATTCGTACACAATTCTTTTATTCAACACTTTTTTTTTACCAAATCAATACCCTGAATTCAATTAATTAGACTTGAATATTGAATACTTTCCAGTCTATTTGATGAAAATTTGATTGAGGTCTGACACTTTCACACCAACTATAGGTCATTAGCTATAGATCAGATCGATAATTGACGTCGGCTTAAGTGTAAGCGTTAGGAATTAATCAATGACCTACTCGCAACTTCTCTGGAAAGTAGTGGCCTTAATTACATAAAATTTTTTTTAGAATTTAATCGAAAATCCGTTTCTCATGCTATCCCACTTTCTGATGTCCTCACGTCTCGTTCTCTATATAAATGGTTTATTTATATCCTATAAAATTACTATGCATTGAAGTGTTGGAAGTCTGCTTATTAAATTAACTAGGTTAGTTGATATTTTTTTCCCAGAGGGGGTTGAGTATCGCTGCTTGTAAGAATGAGTTCGTATTGATCACACTTGAGAAACCTCCATCCGTCCCTCTCAACCCCTCCCAAGATATGAATTCCTAATACATAAGGCTCTCCTCCGTTTCCCCTGGTGAGTCCTGAGCTCGAAAAACTTAGTTACGTTAGGCGCTTCTGGCCTCGATCCAATGGCAATCACAACCATCTTTAATTCTTTTCTTCTGTCTGCGGTGTGACTTATGCTCGAAAAAGTCTTTTCTTTTCGCTGCCTTTAAAATACCCGTAAAAGATCCTTCTTTCGTTTCAGCGTTCCCCGGCATCCCCTGCCTCGAGCTTCTTTTTTACTCCTAACTGACATAAAAACATCCAAGTAACTACCCACGCACTTTGACGGCCTTTTAATCTGAATTTATTACGAAGAAATCGAGATACATGACAAAAGTGCGGGACCACCGATAATAAAATAATATAAATTTTACAGAGTAAAGTATATGAATGAAGTTCATATCAATTGGATAGATGTAGAGCCAATTTCACGTCGGTCATTTTCCAGTCTGACATTTATCTCGAAATTGCTCAAAAAGTATTGTATTTTTTTTTCATTACCCCACGCACCAGTTTTACGGAGAATTATAAAAAGTCCTCGATAAATTAGTCAAGTAATTATGGAAGACGCAGCCAACCTGCTGCAGAAACAATAATGCGAGGAGCAGATCGTCATTACCTGACCGTCGAGTGATTATAAGCAGGTTAGGACTCCGGAGATCGTTATATATATATTTTGTGAAATTAAAAAAATGTGGCAAGCTAAAAGGAGCGAAAAGCGAGTTTGGGGTCATTAATTTCATCCACTCTTGCACGAAGAAATAATGCCTATTAAGTGCCCTCTTGGCAAAATCAATTAGTTAAATTGACCGAAGTTTCGGAAATTTTTCAAATTACGCTTCCGCTTTCATGAGACAACTGTCGTAGAATTTGAGAGGTACGTGTATATAAGTAACAAATAATAAATGTAAGATCATAATTTGTTATTCAATTTGAATCGGCGCGTGCTTTTCATCATCTGTTTCGTTTCACTCTCATTCAGTGAGTGTTCAAGTCACTATTTTATAATTTTCGTCGCTCAGTCACGCGATACGAGCATGCTGTAACTAACCGTATTTACGGCTTAAAACAGCAAGTATATGCCCACATGTACCTTGTACGTGCCACCATCACACAAGGGAGAAGAATCCTATCTTTACTTCATACATACTATTACTGGATTCTCTGTGTGAGTGAGTGTATGTACAGATAGAAGGAGGAACATCAGCAGTGCATTAGAAAGGATTGCGTTGTGATGCGGTCCTTCAACCGGGGTCTTCGAGCCTTTACTTTATGGCATCGTGCTTTCCTCCTTCTTGAGATTTCGCATACTATACTGGATCAGAGTAGCTGGGTCAAAGAAAGATTGCCACTTCTGTGTCCTTTTTTGCTAAATAATTTTATTCTGCTAAGATAAAATAAGAATACTTTGTGCAATGACAAAACTTGTAAAACGGGACATAATTCGGATCTCGGACACGCAAAATAAAATATAGTGTCAATTTTGAAAAATAAATAACATTTAAAACTTTTTATATTCTGCATAAGGAATAACGCGTTGATTTAGGACAACTTATTCTTACGTCATTTGCATTTTTCGAGAGGTTAACCACTAGAAATTCTAATGTAGAGACAAAAGAATTCAAACGAATTTTTAAAATTCATAGAATGTAAAGAAATTCAGAAACTGCTGAAGAAAAGATTACAAGAATTTTTAAGTTTTAAGAGATTTCAAGAGATTTCAATAGATTTCAGCAGATTTAAAAACATTTACAGATTTTAAAGAATGCAAAAATAATTTTTTTTTAATTTCGTAAAATCAATTAAACTCTTTTCATAATCATTAAAAATTTTCGAATATCATTTCAAATCTCTTGAAGTACTTAACAACATTTTTAAGTTACTTTAAAGTCTAGAAACTCCCGTGAACTCTTTTGAAATTACTTTGAAATTTTTTAGAACTACTTCAAATCTTTTGAAATCGCTTGAAACTCCTTGAAATTAATTCGCAGCTGTGATCACAATTTTAAACTATAAATATATTATTATATAGGTACACTGTAAAACATTTCCGAAATTTTCCCTGCTATTTAGTATGAAATTTTTCGGAAAAAGTTGTTTTTTCAAGGAATATTGGAAAATGTTCCGAATTTATTGGTTTATTTTCGAAAAATTCCGAAATATTTCGTAAAAACTAGGAGATTGTATAAATCTTCAAAT
>JAUESI010000010.1:14964473-14982670 GCA_032275145.1 Synergus laeviventris | reverse complement strand
ATCCATTCGCATTGAAATTCAGTTCGAACCAATCCGAATCATTCTGGAATTTATATCCGAACTAAACAGTTTCATTTCGATCTAATCCGAAGGAAGTTTTCAATACGAATTAATCCGAGGCTTATTCAAAATCAATGCGAACCTTAATCTGAATGAATCCGGTCAATCCGAGTGAATTCTGTTCATCAGAACTTTCAATCCGAATGTATCCGAATAAATCCGATCAGAATCAATCCGAATGAAACCCAATTTTTCGGAATGTTTCTGATAGACCGGATTTCTTCGGATTGACCGAATTCACTCGAATTGAGCGGATTTACTCGGATTAAGTTTCGGATTGATTTGGAACAGATCTTGGATTAAAGCGGATTGAAAACTTCCTTCGCATTAAATCGGAATAAAACTGTTTGGTTCGCATATACAAATTCCGGAATGATTTGAATTGGTTCGGAATGAATTTATATCAGAATTTTTCGAATTGATTCGGACACATTGGATTAATTCGGATCCAGGCGGATTTAAAATTCTGATTGACCGAATTCATTCGTATTAATTCGGATCCATTCGCATTGAAATTCAGTTCGAACCAATCCGAATCATTCTGGAATTTATATCCGAACTAAACAGTTTCATTTTGATCTCATCCGAAGAAGTTTTCAATCCGAATTAATCCGAGGCTTATTCAAAATCAATGCGGACCTTAATCTGAATGAATCCGGTCAATCCGCAAGTGAATTCGGTCCATCAGAACTTTCAATACGAATGTATCCGAATAAATCCAATCAGAATCAATCTGAATGATTCCGAAAAATTCGGATCCTTTCGGATTTAAAGTTCTTATTGACCGAATTCATTCGGATTGGACGGATTCATTCGATTTAAGGTTCGGTTGGGTTTTCGCAGACGCCTACCTAATTTGCCCCTTTATTATTTTCCACAAAAAATTCTAAGTTCGATCACCAAGTTAAACATAAAAAAAACTGACTTTAAAAAAGAAGATTATACATTGTTATTAAATATTAAAAAATACTTTTTTATCTTGCATCTTTATGTTTTTTTCTGAATTAAATTTTGATTTATTAGTGGTTAAATACAAAATGAGCAACTTGACTAGTATTTATACACATATAAATCAACTTAGATAAAAAAAAGTATAATACTTTTACATTGAATGTATTGCGTTGCAGTTGCAGACGTCTGGTCTGGCACATTTTTTTTCTGATGGTATTTTAGATTTATTGGATTAATTAATTTATTTACTAGCACAAATTGGCCCGGGGTTTTAAGATATTTCAAGTTTTTAAATGTTTTTTGAATGACTTAAAATCGTTTCAAACATTTCAAAATAAATTCCTTTAAATCCTAGGAAATCTCTTAAAATTCCGGGCTAGTAAATAAATCCAAATTTCGGGTTTTGGGAAGTTTTGAAATTTTTTATTTTATATTTTTATTCAACTTTCACATTAAAATTTAAAAAATACCCTCTCAGGGCAACCTACATGGGGCCTTCGAAGACGAGCATGTCAAAACTATGTTGGTCCTTCATACTTTGCTGACGTGGGGTCAACATAGTAAAGGGGCAAAGTACGTAGGGCTCTGCGGAGGCTAACTAAATATTTTCACATTCATATTTTTTATTATCAATTTCCGTAATAAAACTGCCCGGAAATAAATGGTGCCTGGGGTGTTTATGATGAAAACAAAAAAATGGATGACAAAGTCAAAAAAAGGTTCAATCATAGCCAAGTCTAGCATTTACGAAATATTCATCATTGTAAACGTGACTTGTATTTTTATCGCAATCTATGCTGGGAAATGCGAAAATGATTTTCTCCTGCAAAGCATTTCCATGATGGCATAAAGTTTAAGACTCAGAAAAAATATCTTGTTTTCTTGAAAAAAAAAAAAAAAAGAAAGTGACGTACATTATGGCAAATTATAATCAATTGCAAGGCAATTGTGTTGTTTTTTATCGATTAATCTGTTAATTATTTTGTAAAAAAAGAGGTTGACAATTTAAAATATTGTATCATGTTCTCCTTTCAGAGAAACTTAATTTTAATTTTGTTCTGTTATTAAGCAGAGGTATTTTATTTCAGATTATCCAAGGAATCACGAGTATTCCTCCCAGATTTTATACAGCTACTGATGATTTGGAATCAGCATATGGTAAAACAGCATCTGGACATCAAATCTCAGGCACAGATGAAGATTCACGGGATCAGAAAAAATCTCTTTATAACGGCAGGCGACCTGGTAAATTGATATTTTTTTATAAATCAGGTTGAAAAAATATAATTTATGATCGCTTTAATCAATCAATACACATTCAATTGAGTGGTGACGATTAATGAAAAGTACAGAAAAAAAAAATATGTGAGTACGCAAATTGATGAAAAATAACAAATTGAGTTACATCATTTCCAAATTGTAACAATAACGAATTATTAAATTCTCCAAATAATTAAATTCCAGAATTTTAAATATGCCGAATCGCCGAAGATTATTTTAATTCAACCCTCAATTGATCAGATGATTGGTCTTTAAAAGAGGGACAGGCCGTCATTGTTACTATGGGAAATGATATAATTCGGGCATTTTAAATTTCGTATTTTTATGTTACATCAATTTATATATTCGGTATATTTATTTTGTCTATTTTGGTATTAAATTCAAATGGATTTTATGTTTGAAAATATAGAAATATAGATGGATTTTTCGTAAACCGGTTTGAAATCTTTTTTCCTTATGACCTTATAGCTTCGTTCTAACGCTTTTCTTTGTTTATCATCAGGAATTAATCGGCACGAATTATCAAGTAATTCAAGGTTAGAAGTAGATTGGGACCTTCAGGGCTTTCAGCATAAAAAAGTTGTCGATAGCGATTATCCAGCTGGTAAAATGATACTTTGTAGTTTTCCATTAAAATATATGTCCTTAATTTTATTTGAACAAGAAATACAAAAAAAAAACAGAAAACCTGTAATTTCTTATATGACTAGATGCATAAATAATTAAGATATAAATATTCTCATGTACAGGTTGTCTTATCTTTAAAAGAATCTAGACAAGTAATTCCTTTTTTGCTTTTTACTAAAAAGAATTTGTTGTGATTCTAAGAATTTTCTTTGTTTTCTCTTACAGCAGTTAATAGAGGTGCGCATTCAGCCTCAGTCTCAGACTCGAGAATTGTCTTTCCCACAGACGACAGATTTCACACCCTCGAAAAAGTTGCGGAAATAAAAGTCCCTGTTTGCGAAGGTAAAACTTTTTGTGAAAACACCGCAACGTACCCAGAAGCATTTCTTAATATTGCAATTAAAGAGGTTTCCGAATTGAAATATCTTTCTGGAATCGATGTCGTGAGTATAGAGCTGATTAATTAAATATGTTATAATAGCAAATGGATTTTTAAATATTACTTATTGATCAAATCTTTTTTCTTTAGATAACTAATTTGGTGCAAAGAATAGACATTTCTGACGATACCCCTCTCTGTGCTTCAAATGTTAGTATATTTAAGTCAAATTTTTATATAATTTATATTCTATATCACTATAGGAAAATAAAAAAACTTAATGATTTTTTGCTTCCAATTTAGGAACAAATCGTTTATCCCCAGTCCGCGGAGAATAAAAACAAGGAATGGCTTTTCGTAGTTAATCATCGAAACTTTACGCAAGGAGTAAGAGTAGAATCTTGCAGGTAAATAAAATTCAGTTTGACGTTTATTAAAAAAACCTACTTACCATTAATTAAAATAAAACAATTAGGAAGCCTATTTTTTAATTTTAGACTAACTTCAAAATTAAAGATTCCAGAAGAGTATTTTACATTGAAATATTAAGGACTTTCTGGAACATTTTTTAATTGTTATATAAGGCTTTAAAAATCGACAGATTCAAAATGAAGTTTTGCAAATAAATTTCTTAACTAGGTATTTAAGCTATTTTATTGGGCTAAAAATATGGTTTGGAAAAACATTTCCCATGCTTTCTGTTGCAATAAAAAAAAATTCATTGTATAGTTTTAGCTTTTATGTTTTTAAACCTTGAAATCAAAACGATATAATTTACATAATTTTTGTAATAATTTTCGACTGTAACTTTCGATTTTTAAAGCCGAAACGTTAATTTTTGAAAGTTGAATTCAGTAATAAAATTGCTTATTTTTTTTCACAGTAAATTAGAAGGAGAATGCAATCTGATTGAAGGATTTGCTGAAGGTTACAGAACGATCTGTAAACAAAACTACATTTATCGGCAATTGGCGGCAATTTCTTCTACTGGTACAGTCAAACCAGATATGTTTAGATTTCCTTCTAGTTGTTGCTGCCATGTTAAGTTTTTAGGGAATCCACTTCTCAGGATGGGAATTTCACCACCTACGGAGAATATCACCCCAGTCTCACCAAAACACAAAGTAGCAAAATAAATTACACAGTGATCCTCAAAGATAATTTTGTATTTGGAAGGTAGATTGAATAACTAAATTGACAATTAGAACTACATTCACGACTTTTAATGTAGCTGTCAACTTTCTGTATAGTTTTTTAATCTCATCCAACTTTAGGATTTACTTACTGTGATATAGTTTTCATCAAATATAATTTTTTATTTTGAACTAACAAAACATACCCAAAAAATAAATACCGTATTGTAAATGCCCGAATTAGGAATTCGAACTTTTATATTTTGATATTTATTTTTTTGGTATTTTTTATTTGTCCCTTTTACTTTAATCCTCAATTTGTACATAAACTATAATGCAGAAATATTTCTGTAACGTAAAGTCTCTAAATATTATTTTCAAACTAAACTCTGTATAGATGGATATAGGAAGTTGAATCCAAACTAAATTTTTAATGTCAACATGCTTCTGGGCTAGGAAATGTTTTATTGTACAAAATTTAGTGGACAGTTTTATCAATATTTACAGCGAAAGGATAAAAGCCTCTCGAGAGTATTTTTCTTGAAAACAGGAAAATTTGAAATGAATTCCATTCTTAAGTAATATCTGGAGGGTGAAAGATATTTATGAAGACTCATATTCAGAATCGATAAGGACGAATTTGATGTAGAAGGGTGGGAATTTGAAAAAAGAATATTGTACATAATCCTCTTTTTAATAATCAAATTTTTCTTATTTAAATTACTCATTGTAAAATATTTTTTAATATAATTTTATATTAATTACATACTGCGACATAATTTATATTAGTAGAGAAATTCGTGTAGGTGTCAACGAATTTTATATGTGATATTACGTCTAACATATTATTGTGTGAATCGAAGTTTTTTGTATAATATTACATTTATTATTTGTATTGACAATTAATATTAACTTCCTCGAATAATTTCGAGAAAGAAATTAAAAATTCTCTATACCAATAGTACATTTGTATTTAAATGTTATTGGTAAATTGATTACGACGACTGATTTAATGACACTGGAATGAAAATATGGTGAGAATCTACCATAAATGGAATGTTCGCAAAATAAATGTTTCAAATTACTCATCAAGAAATATTCTTTTAAAATTAAATGAAACATATTAATTCAGATCGATTGATTGTTTTAATTGTTATAAATCTCTTTTGTCGAGTTCAATGTAATATCCAGTTTTAAGTTAAAAAATATTTTGTGCAAACAACCTTCGGGAATTGAAAGCTCGTGGTCGATAGTTTCTCCTCCCTCTTAATTAAGTACCAAACACCCAACTTCCGCTAGATTTAGAGGTATAGCATTTCATCAAGGACCTTTCATCATCGCTTTTTATCTAACCACATCAAATTTTAGATTGTAGTTCGAATTGTGAAAGTTAGTAAAAAAATCGAAGTGCTGATTTTTTTTTCGGTTCATTTTGTGGGAGATTAAGGTGTTTAGAACTTTTTGGGTAGACTTGCAAACGATCAATTTGGAAAGACTCCTAGAAAGTAAAAAATATATGAACCCAAAGTTTGGAATACGAGACTGTGAGATCAACTTTGGCAAACAACACTAAATATATAGCTGAAGCCATAAAACCGTACTTGGAAGTTTCCAAGTAACCACATACTACAAGCTCACAGAGCTTTCAGTTTTTATGTGAACCTTTTTGCACAAGCTAGTTCGACTTTAGAGTGATTGATGGACCTTTCGTGACCTCTAGCTTCATTATATATGCACGTCCTTTCATGATGCACCAATGTAAAGATTTTCGTTGGGTACGTCCCTTTTGGCAAAATAATACTGGTGGTATCTGATGAAAAACAGCTTGTCAAGACAACTTAATTAAGCTTCTTATATCCATTTTTCATTTGAGATTTGACTTAAGACAATAGACTTATTTTTACTGACAAAAAGTATCGAAGAAACATCAAAGTTGAAACAACTTCCGACAATTTTTAATTAATTGATCTTAAAAATTATTCAAACGTTATGTTAGGGATTCATAGAAAGGACAAACCGAATTTAAAAAAGCTAAACTAAAAGTTCAATCGACAACTTAAATGTAACTTTATGGTAAACAAATTTCTTTGGAGAAATTTTCAGAAATTTTCAGACTATTCAAAGAATATAAAAGTTACCAAGAGAACTTTAAAATTTCTGGTCGAAAAATAATATATATAAAATAGCTCTTATAATATTTACGATAAAATTTTTCTCCATGAGGATATTTTAAGAAAAGACCATTTTCAAGATGGACTCTGTCGATGCCAATTTGTATCAAAATGATAATAAAAAAATCTTTTTCCATGCTTCAATATATGTGCTAAATAAACCCTGTGAAAAAAATCCTATTCCTTTTTCCATATTCCTAAAATAAATCGTAAAAGGCTTTTCTTTCTTCCGCTCGTGTGGTGTGTTACTCCTTAAAGAAAAAGGTGAAAACAAGGGATGTGATCCATTTCTATTTACACAAATTTATCCTTCATGTATTAAGTGAGTCATGTGGTGTGTGATCCACTTTCATTTAATTAAATAAACACCATGAAATACATGGGACAGAGTAAGCGATTTCTCGACAGGGTGTAAATTTTGGTCCAGAATGTGGTTTGCTAAACGTGGCATTTGTATAGTTGATCATCCTATCTATTCTGATTTACCTATTAATAGAACGCCGTTTATACAATTCTAGTATAAATCACAGCCCGAGTATTCGCACTTGTGTTTGTTTACTGGTTTACTTTTGAGAAATTTATTAAATGAATGATAAATAAATTGAACGGTCAGTTTCAAGCAGCCTGGTATCGACTATTTTTTGCAAATGGTCAATTTTTAATAAATGATTAGCAAAGACTTAAAATAGTTCCATTATTCACATCAAAGTTCTAATTAATCATTAAATACATGTTTTCCAAGTCTGATTTTCCATTATTGAATTGCAATTTGCATATTAAAAATAACTAAAGGACAGATATATCAATGCTTCGTAGTATTTAATCCACAGTATGGGATTATCACAGAAGACTAGATTGTCTGGATTAAGTTTATGTCACTGTTTTATCATCTATGATGACTGAAAATGGATTTCTATTCAAACGAAGGGGAACTTTCGATTTATTTATGATTAGGACATGAAATATTAAAGAAGCATTTATGATAAAGGAATAAATGATCCTTAATCTTAATGCAACGATCAATTTTGTTTATTTATTTAAAGATCATTTACAGTTTCAAATTCAAAGGTGAATTCCATAAAGCCTTTTGTTGATTGAAAACAATCATGAGTGTAACTTTGGTGATGAGATTGAACTTTCTAGGTCTTACAATTAGAGGAATCTTAAATGTGCAGGAGGACAATAACAGAAGTAGACCCTTCTTTGCCTCAATAGAATACTATTTATCTCGATCATGCTTTGTATCATTGAATTAGAGGGTCGAGTGGCATTCCAAGTCTTGTCATGAAAGGTGAACCTTGTTTCTCTTGAAAAGATTCTCGAGAACTTTCAATTTTGTTGCTTTTCTTAGTAAAATATCGCTTCCTTATGGAGGAAGGTTTGTAGGGGTAATAAAATCCAGTTTCCAAAAAAAGATTTTTTAAAAATATATATCAAGGGGAGTATATATCTAATATGATGTCCTGAAAAATTGTCCGATGTGAGTGTGTATGTCACTCCTTTTAAAGATCCTGCAATATCTGCGGAGAATGGGTACAGATAAATTGATGAAATTTTTCATATTTATTCTAATATATACCAAGTTGAATTTTTTTCAAGGGCTTGATAAAATATTTAATCTTATAAGTTTGATGTACTTTTATAATTCTTGTTAAATTAATTTTTCGACTTGTGATTGTGATTTTAAAAAATTGATTTTTTAATTAGAACCTTTCATATTGTATATCTCTACAATATAATCGAGGATCAGTGAATTTCACTGATTTTTCACTGATTCAAGATTAGAGATTAGGAAAATAAAGATTCATTATGTCTAGACGTATCGATCGCCCTGTAAGTTTAGCACACGTCATTAAAAAATAAGAAAATTTAAAAATCATGAGAAAATATGATTAGAATCTTTTTGATCTGATAAATAAGTCTCTCAAGATAATTTACACACATGAATTTTAATGTAATTATCATGCCCTGAATTTTTTAGAAGGGTTTAACAAAATATTTAATTTTGCAAGTTTTATGTACTTTTATAATTTTCAAAAATTATTTTTTGACTATAAGTTCTCAAATAATAAAAATTCAAACCAGATGCAAAAGGAAGAAAGATTTCTTGTTTTGAGATGAATCAATTGACCTAAAGATTAATGCATTTCGTTGGAAAACAAGAAAGCTAATGGTTAATTATAATTTTCAAAAATTAATTTTTCGACTATAAGTTCTCAAATAATCAAAATTTAAAGCTGACGTAAGAAAATAAAGACTCCTTGTATCGAGACGAATTGATTGACCTACATGATTATTGCATTTCATTGAAAATTAAGAAAGTTATGGTTATTTTTAATTTTGAAAATTTTCGTATTCATTTGACTTTAAATTATCAAAATTCAAAGCTGATGTAAAAGGTTTCTTGTGACGTAAAAAATCTAATAATCTAATATCAATATATGTTATTTAAAAATATAAATGATGAGACCAAATTTTTTACTGAAATAATGTTTAAATAAAAAAATATATACATATATTAATTACATAATGCTTCCTCTATATGATTTATACTCTTTTTCTGCTTAATCCTCCGAGGAAAAAATATTTTTCTAATAAAATGCTGTAACTTTCGTCTACAACTTTCGTTTGAATTGATTGGATCACTGAATCTAGAGATGTACGACGAGACGCAAAGTCTTCCTCAAGACTCTTGCAAATTTTGCTGCTCGTTTTATCTCGTTATCAAACGAGACGTCCAAATTATCATAATTTCAAGCTAAGTTTCCAGTTGCGAATCAAATATAATACGGAGAGAATTTCTCATATGTAGTAGTTGTTTTTAGCTATTCTGCTTTTTTTCGCAATTTAAATATTATACCTGCTCGAGCATCCGTTGAGACGAGAAGTTCGCGCAAATGTATTGAGAATCTCATTTTTTTTGCTCGCTTCTCGCTCATGTGCAACACTACTAAATCCGATGAAAATCCAAGGTACGGTTATTTTTCTCGACGGCAAAGACACAGCTGTGGATTTAATCGGCGTTGAAAAAAGAAATAAGTACATAATACTCAATAATCTTGAAACCAAGGTCGATTTTTAACACGAAGCTGATGGAACATTGTTGATAGAAATTTAAAACATTTTCTCATGAGATCGAGAACATGTGATGATAATATAATTTTTTCCTTGATCTTTACTTCCGCTATGTTAAGATTGTAATAACAAACGATGTATGAAAGAGTGTATAAAATACTTGAAAAAGTATAAAAAAATATATAATGAGAGCAAGCGCTTTCTCCATTTTGCAAAAAAAAAATTTAATGGACCAATTTGTTGTAAAGCTGCTTTTTTTGTGAAAAAATGTTCGCTATCTTTATAATACACGTTAGACTTTATATTTACGTGGAAAAGTATAGCAAGCTCATAAAACGGAATATATGAATTTCTTTTATGCGCTCGTAAATTTATATTTTGTTGCAAAAACACTATATCAGAATCAATAAAGCTTTTTCAATTATTAATACATTCTACCTAGTACGCAGCTTCACACTTTACAGGCAGTTAAAATAAAATTAATTTTGCCTTTGAGAAAAGCATGTTTTAAAAATATAGAGTATTGAATATCATTCAGATTGAAATCAATTTTTTCATTTCTTTGTGCCGATCGAAAGCCACGTAAATTTGTTTATAATTCAGTTCTTCATAAAAGAGAGGATATTGATGGATCGTTAAAGTAAAGCATAATCGAAAAATCTCTTAATTTTCCGATAATGCTTTTATAATAAGTCTTTTCTTTTTATAAAAAAAAAAAACAAACAAAATAAAACGCTGAGTGAAGGAACTGGAGCAATTTATTTCCTGTTCACCTTTGGATGAGTTCCTATTCATCACTTTCTATTGTTATTTGAAGTGGACCAAAAATAGGGCGATACCATTTCCACCGATGGTACCAATTGTGCGAAAAGGGTGTGTGTTATCGGAATATGACGACGTCACTTGAGTCATCAATATATATGGAAGATATTAGCACTTGTTTTTTCTACAATCATAATGTACCATCTCAAGGCTGAGAAAGTAGTTATGGAAATAACTGATGATAATTTTTCAATTTCTCTTCTCTGAATAAAACGTTCAGATCAAAAAATTGACAAGAGAATCACAATCTGTTTTAATATTTAAGAATTTATTGATTAATAAAAGAAAAATTACCCGTTTTGTATTGTAAATAATACTGTTTGAATAACTCAACATTTTGTTATTTATATCTTTTTAAAGACACTTAGTTTTTATAGTGATTCAATCAATTAGAAAAATGCAACTAATTATTAAAAATATTTCAATAATTCGAATCTTGTATATATATATTTTTGCAATTTGCATCCATCAGCCATTTCCATTCAAATTCAAATAATGCACTGATTTTTGATTTGTAACACTATTTTTGTGTGCCAAACCTCAAATCTTGAAATTTGATTGATATGTTTGGAAAGATATATATTTTCTCCACAGTCGAAGAAATCAACCCTAAAATGATTAATATTCTGAACTCACACGTCCGAGGTTATAGAAAGCGATCGGATTCGTTTAATCATACGGGTCGTGGAAAAAAATGTGGTCAGGGTGGAAATCCATTCGGGGGGATTAAGGGATCAAAACGAGCTTAGTAATAGACTATATTATGCCAGCATTTTCGACTACGGAAAATTTCTCCAAATATCTAGAAAAATATTTTACTGAGCAATTATTTGGATCCATTAAAATTGCTTGTAATCCTTTAAAATTCTTTGAAAACCCGTAAAATATCTTGAAAACTGCAAGGTAACGAAAATTAAATAATTTACCTCATTCTTATTAAAGTTTACTTATTAAATTACTACAGACATTTTAAATGATGTTATTGCAACTATTATCCACTGACAAAGCGCACTGCAGCCTATTTTAGTTCTTTTTTTATAGTTATAGAATTTTAACCGATCCATATCTATGATATTATAGCCTTTTCCTTATCATTCCTTCACTATTCATAGAGTATAATAGCAAACAAGCTTTCTAGAAAATTGTATACTCCAACTAACGAAATTTTTATGCATTGCAAACCATATAGGGTGTCGGTGATTTGTTGCTCTTGCTATGATCATAAAAAAAAGATATACGTATATATTTTCTTACCTAGAATATATACAGTATACTTTATTTTACGTTGGATTTTCATTCCTGCATTGTACTCAATTTATTGAAAGGTACGTAAATGTTCCTTTTACACGGAAAGCTTCCTCAGCTTCTCATACTTAGCAAAAACAAGTTTCTTCTTGAAGAGGAAACGGATTGATATTATTAATGGTTCAAGTGATTCCCTGATGTTCACTTCGAAAAATTTTTTTCTGAATAGCCTTTATAGAACCAACGGCTCGAAGATAATTTGAATTGGTAAAGAGGTGAATGACAGAAAGCTCAATCATATAAGAGCGAAGGAAAAAACTCGGTGTGAGTGATAGAATTTTATTCTTGCCAAAATTTCGACGCATCAGGACTCGGAATTTAATCTTCGATTGTGAAGTTAAATGTCAGCGTTTACATCCAATATTTTATGCAGAAATGACAGATAGAAATCCAAAGATGAGAAATAAGGCCAGAGCACCAATTACTGCTGGCACCTATTTTTCACCCTCTATTCGCTTATTTTCGTTAACTCTCTCTAACTTCTTTAAAACAATAGAAAAATGCAAATATGATAAAAATCTGCATTTACATTTTGTTTAAAGCAAATTAGAAAAGTAAGCCAGCAAATGGTGTTCTTGATCTTATAAGAAATATGCTTCGCACTTCCTAGAAGAGAAATATTTCAAAAGTGTAAAATTTCAAGCACATATTTTCTTTTTTCCTATCCTTCATATGAAGTTGTATATATTGCACCAATGTTTTCTTTGGCTAGTTTTATTTGTTCGTAACTAAGTTGAAAGATTCTTTTTGTTAGATGAAAAGTTTTGGAGTGAGTTAAAGCCAACTTCTTTGGAATACTGATTGTAAGGCTATTCATCCAAAGAAGGAGGAAAACTACTTTTTTAAGAATTTTTCGTGGCGTTAATAATTGAGAGGTTTCTAGTTAAATTTAATGATATTGATTCAATGGAATAAAAAAAATTGTATGATTAGACAAAATAGGAAGAAAATAGCTCACGAGTGTAAATATAATAAGGGTAAATGGAGAAGTTGATTTTGAATTTTAATTAGAAAATTAGAGTTCAATCAAATAAAGGAGATATTGCAACTTTTGCAGGAGCTCAGGAATCACTGATTAGTATTCCTATCCACGCAATAAAACTTTTTGTGAAAAAGATCAATATAGTGAAAGAAAATAGTTGAATTTCTTTTTATTCTAAGCGTGAGGGCACGTAGGTGGTATTTTCAAGAAAAAGTGGTTGGTATTCTGTTGTTAATGAATAAATTGATTTTTTCTATCAAGACTTGTCCAATTAAGAAGTCAATTGTAAAACTAATTACATTGGAACTAAATTGATGAAATATGATTGATGACTTATTTTTACGATTGTTGGTAAATTGAACATATTTCAAGAAATTTTAATGTATTTTGAGGATGTTTAAATTTGGCTCTGGATAAAGTAAGGAGTCAAATTTTGATCTAAAAATGGATCAAAGCGTTGAACAATTTCTTAAAGAAATCTATAATAAAAATACTAAATTATTTGAAACTGTAACAAATATGAAAGAAATAAAAATTGAGTCTTAAGTCGCAAAAAATCTCCATAGAGGGTCTAGGTGGGCCCTAAGGAGGGCCACTTTATTGGCCCTTCTTAGAAAGGCGAGCATGTCCAAAATATTTTCGCCCTTCATACACTGGTTGTGAAACCACAGAAATAGTAAAATATGGTACAAATACAAATTTGTGGTTGCCACAAATATTTCATAATAATTGCCACAACTACGTGCGTTTCTGTCAATCAAAAGCCTATTTTACTATTTCTGTGGTTTTCACAACCATAGAGTTTTTTCAATGTATTTTTCCATCTTGGGGCTAAGGACAAAGGCAGTAAAGGGGCAAACTACGTAGGATCCCATGGGGGCCAACTAAAACTTTCCACACGGTCCATGGACTATAAGCAATAATCATTTTAGATGAAATCTCCGAACAGTTTTTCACAAGATGATCAACCTTTTCAACTTTTATCAAATTTTATCGCAATCGATGCACTTTACTGGACTGAGAAGAACAAGTTTAGGCCTCGTCAGCTTAAGGTTGGCCATCGATTAATCTGACGCAGCAATAAAGAACGAGTTTAAGAGTTAGGGTAACATGTTATCTTCGGTGCGCGAAAAAAACTTGTTTTTGTAACATGTCAAGAAATACAGTTTATTACTTTTTATAAGAACTATTTGTTACGATAAAAATTGCCGGCCAACCGAAATAAATTGATATTGTTGGAACATTGTTCGACAAGATGAGATTAAATGCTAAAAAGATATGTATACCATATTGTATACAAATTGCTCTATGTTACCTCAATTGTCACCTTCTTCGTCCTTTACAGAAATGAGAAGATGAAAATAAGACGACGTATCGTAGTACAACAATATATGTGGTGGCATGCAATAAATATTTAGCTTGACTTGGGGTGAAATAACACACGTGCGACAAAGATTAAGTAACTCAGGTTCATGACAAAGGTTCCTGCTGAAAATGTCATATCCAGAGCATAAATATGAGATTCATCTTCAAGATTTCATAAACTCAAAATTCAGAATAGATATAGAATTTACCAAATTACCGTAGAGTTTAGACAAGTTTTAGTAATATTAAACATTAATCACAATATTTTATGACATAAATTTTGATGATATTACATATTTTAAGGGTTTTCACGAGTTTATGGAATCTTAGTAATTATATAAAATTTATAGGGATGTTACGGATTTATCGAAGAATCTAGAGACATTGAGGGATTTTACGACATTTCAAGGAATTTTATGGAATTTCGTGTCGACTTTAAAGAATTTCAATGTATACACAATTATTGTTATACTATTTACATATATGCATAGTTATAATTAATTAGGTGCATACATTTTTAATAATTATTCAAAAATTAATGTAACATCAAAACTGTTATAGTCGAGAACATGTACATTTTGCAAAAAAAGACATTTAAAAAAAATGCACGAAAAAAAAGTAATATTTTTGAAAAGGGGCTGTCCGCAAATATAAGATTTCGCTTCGTCTAAAAAACTCAGTTTTAAATCTTGCCGCTACTGCAAACAAATCCAGCAACATAAACAAAAATTATTTTTGTTTTCGTGACTAAAAAATATATTTTGAATAAAAATATAGGGGGGGGGGGTCAAGAAAATCTTACGTAATTTCGAGGGGGAGGGGTCATGATCTCAAAAGTGCTTACGATAATATTTGGATAGCCCTAAATGGAATAGTACATAGAATTTATTTCCCTAATATGAAATTTAAATTTGCAACTAACTGCTTCATAAATTGGAATTTCCTAATAATACCTCAATTTGCTACTTTAATACCTTTTTTTTAAATGAAAAAAAAAAAAAAATTAAATCACTACAAATTTTAATATTTGAAATTTTAACAATTTTCCGATCATTCATGAGGTATGCAACTTTATTATAATTTTTCCCTAAAAGTTCTTAACAAAACTTCAATTAATCCATAAATAAACATGTTCCGGACTTTCAAATCCCACATTGTTCATTAGGGAAGTACGTTTTATGTAACTGCATAGTTTTAAAAAATATTTTAAACACAGGTTGCAGATCTCATCGTAATGCACATATTTTGTTCCAAGCATTTTTTTTCTACTCGTGATAGTTTTTCTGAGAAAATCAGTGATAGATCGATTTTAATTTTAAAAAACCCATAAAGGTACATCCATTAGTTGCGGCTTCTCTTTACCATTTTTTTTGCGGTAAAGGGAAGTCGTTGTAAAGGAAAATGGTAAAAGGAAATTATGTTTTTCTTAGAAACTATCACTCGTAGAAAAAAAAATGTATATTTTTATGAGATCAACATCTTCTGTTTGAAACCGTTTTCTAAATTTTGCATATTACTGATATAAATGCAAAAAATCATGAATTTTATGGTTTCATCATGAAAATTGACTAGTCGACACTTTTCACAATCATATTCGTAATCAGTGCATCAAAATACATATATATGTATAGTGCACACAGTTTCAAGGAAATTAAAAGTGGACCCTTTTCGGAAGTACACCCTTGTTTTCTCTACTTACTGGCCTACAGTGAAAGGAATCATACAAAAAAAAACAAAAAAAAAAAACTATGAAACATAAGCATCACTTTGAACTAACTTAATACTGCAAATAGAATCTTCGACTCAAGGAATCGAAAGACGACTTTCAAATTGTAAACGTGAATATTTGAATTATGATTAAATCTGCAAATAAAATTCATTGAATGTTTGCCGGCTTTAAAATAAACAGTTCCATGGAAAATAAGTTACCTGAGCGAATCTCTATGTATGAAAACAACTTGGATTGCCGATAACTGTGACTTTCAATTTAATACATTTCTCGGTTCCTGTCCATAAACATGTATCCGGTATATATTGGTACATTAGGGAAAATAGGTCCTTATGATTCTGAAAACGATTACTCAACATCTCATGCGCACTTCACGTCGAAGGGTGAGCTTTTCGGAGGCAAAGCTCGGAAGCTATATTCAGTTCGCGATGAGCCGCAACCGATGATAGCTCGTCCTCGTCGCTCCTTTACTAAAATTGACGTTCATCTCAATTATAATCGAAATAAAGACTAAAATTAATAAATAACATTTTCTCAAAATTACTCGAATTTACGCAATTTTTAAAGAGTTTTATTCTTTTCGCAATGACCCTCGCTGTTGAAAATGGTTCTGTTGTGCGAAAGGAAACTTTTTCTAGTGAGGAAATTTACATTTGCAGCTTGACCCAAATACGAGGAAGGATTCGAATTATTGCAGGGAAGTTATCGAATTTAAAAGAACTTTCAGCGACAGCTGTGATAATGTAAATTGATTTCTATTCACGTGAAAAAAGGCGCAGGGGATATCCAATTAGAGGAACCAGGTAAATTCTATACGACTTTCCTGACTTGTTTATGTCAGGAAGAATTAATAAAAATATTACGATTTTTGTAAATATATAACTTAAGAAAAAGAGAAGTTCTTGTAATTAGTTTTTAGGGAATTGTGAAGACACGAGCTATTGTTGTCAAAAGAGACAAATCTTTTTTTTTCAGGGGAATTATTTATAGTAGTCATTTAGGGTTGCGTTTGATATACTGCAGAGTGTAGATAAGTTTAGTCGCTCACGAATAGGTGTTGGGCAAAGGGTAGTTAATATTACGAAGATTTTTTCCCTAAAAGCGAATTTTCACCTTAAGCCCCCGAAAAAAACGAATAAAAATTAAAAAGGTTGCTCATGGGTTTGCTTTTCGCAAACTTTTCTACTCAAAAGTATACAATTAATCCTTTGGAACTCATTAAACTTTTATAATTTTTATAACAAACTTTGACGTCAGCCTTTATAAAACCAGAGAGAGGATAGTTCATTTATGGGATTCTGTACCACTTTGACGCACCGACGATAAGATTTATAGCATTATAGCATACATGACAGTAAAAATTAGAAAATGTGTTTTTTTTTTAAGTTAAATATTTATTTATTTATTATATGAAAGTTGTGAATTAAAATACAGCCAGTAGAATAGTTTTGGAATTCCTGAAATAATTTGTAACAACTTGAAAAAGAGTTTGTCTGAAAAGTGAACATCTGAAATACGCTTGAATTCAACCTGCGAAGTATTGTCCTGAGTGTCAATTTTAAAAATCTTTCGAATTTTAATTTTAAAGACTGATGTGGATTTTTTGAAAACGAAAAATTCAAATCTTTTTTCACTTCAACTCGCGCTAATTTAGCCAATTTTCAGAACTTCTCGATTCTATCAATACTAAAGTACGTTTTTAAGTCTTCTGAAACTATCTAAGAAAAAAAACGAACATATTGTAATAAATAAAATAGTTGTTAATTTTTTTGAGAGAGGTTTCCAAAATCATGAATTTTAACATTCAAGCGCTAATACGGAAAAGAAGTTTTTTGGAAATTTTTAGCTCAATTGGATTAATAATTCAAAAATTCATGATTTTGTCAATCTCTCAAAAAAAAATTAACAACTATTTTGTTTATTACAATATGTTCGTTTTTATTTCTTAGATAGAGAAATTCTGAAAATTGGCTAAATTAGCGCGAGTTGAAGGGAAAAAAGATTGAAATTTTTCGTTTTCAAAAAATCCAAATCAGTCTTTAAAATTAAAATTCGAAAGATTTTTAAAATTGACACTCAGGACAATACTTCCCAGGCTGAATCCAGGTGTATCCCTATTTGGTTGCCAACGGTTCAATTAAAAAATCAAAAGCCTTTGTACAGGTCAAAAGTTTGATAAAAATCGCTGCTCAAGTAACAAAAAATGAAAGGCGAGAGGAAAGTAGTTTCATTAATCGAATTCTTTGGAGTTCCTTCTACAGAGAAGGATAATGGAGAAATTCAATTTTCTTTGTAAAATAATTTATTTTATAAATTT
>JAUESI010000010.1:14936829-14953122 GCA_032275145.1 Synergus laeviventris | reverse complement strand
TTAAAAGATAAAAATAAATGTCTTTAAAACAATGATGTATTAGTAGTTAAGGTCACGTATAACTCACGTGACGTGGCATATTTTAGGTTTTCAAGCATCACATTAAAAAACTAATAACTAAAATTGATTATTTTTATCAGATAAACGTAAAGAAAACCATAAGGAACGTTTATTATATTTATATATAAATGCTAAAATGCATTTTCTATATTTTATAAGCTGTGAATATAACAGATTCTAATGGAAACTTTAGAATATGGAGAATAATTTGAAAAATTATTTTGATGAAAATGATCTATCCTTGAGGGTGTAACTGTAAGTAGTAAAATGGTAAGATGGCACAGATGGCTTAAACCTTTTTCATTTTCCACATTTCTCTCATATTTTACACCCTTTTCATAAAAAACTCGTTATCCTTCACACGAATATAATACTTAACATTTAATAATCTCAAGTTTAAATCATAATTCTATTTCCAATTAAAAGAAGAGTATACATTTTGGAATTTATACGATTTTTTAGGATCAGTTAATTTAACGACTTTAAAATAATTATGTGTTTAACAATTAAAAAAGCGGATGTTCATAATGAACGTTAATAAAAATTTCTGCAGTCTTGAAAGAGTATAAACATATTTTTTATGTGTGAACCTTATGCAGCAAATCTCCTCGAAAATGTGCTATATTAGAACGCAGGTGTTTGGAATTGTTCAGAAACCCAGAGCAAGTCGTAAATTCGAGTAATTATGTTCGAAACACTCAAAGTAATTACATTCAGATGTCATATTTTTCGCGAATATAACCGTCTTGTAAAAAAGCAGAAAAGTAATCTTCGATTTTCAGTTGGTCACAAATCTGGTCAAAAATCAATATCTGATAAATGAACTCGTTTCTGTAGATATTCGAATTTCTACTTATTTACTCCAATTTGGTCTACAGTATTATGAAATTACATATCACATAATAATTTTACTAATTTAATTTGTTCCTAGCAAATGTAGATGTTGACGTTTCATTAAAAAAAATGAAAAAATTATTAATTTACTTTCACGACTTGTAAAATTCCTTTAAATTTCTGAAAAAATACTCAAAGTTTAAATTTAAAATATATTATATAATTTTTTAAAAAAATTTAACGGATGATAAAACAGTGAAATCGTAGATATAATTCAAAATAATGTTTATTTAATACTTTATACTCTAAGAGTCCTAATACGTACGGTAAAATTATTATTAACTAAATTTTATTTCGTTTATGAAAGAAGCAACGATTATAAATAAATAACGTTAGTAACTTAAAATTTAAATATTTTCTTACATGTACACCTTTCTTCGAGTGCGATGGCTTTTTTTGTGCTGGTTCCAAAATTTTCCTATACGTTTTGCTTCACGGGTTTATTGAGACTAATCTTTTTTAATTTAACTATGTTAGAAGAAAAAGAACTTAAGTACGCTCGGAAAAATTCCTTCAATTTAAAAAAAAATTCCCTGACATTTCCAAGCTTTTCCAGGGTGGGTTGTAACAGAAATTCGATAATACCGTTTTTTTATGTATCAAAGTTTGTACAGTCTACGTTATAGAATTTGTCTTGGCAAATAAGTCATTATTTTAATATATTAATTTAATTAAAAGCTTATTACTGATAATTTGATATGTAGTTATATATATATAAACTTACTCCATGTTGCATACCAGTATGAATCGGATATTTTCCGGTCATTAGAGCACTTCTTGAGGGCGTGCAAATTGGAGTGACATAATATTTGTGCAGTATGAGACCAGTATAAGCAAGGGCATCAATTTCTGGTGTTTTGATTTGACCTGAGCCATGAAATCCAACGTCATTCCAGCCCTGAATTTGAATAAAAACAATTATTTAAATAAATACGATGTAATAATAATAATTATTATTATTATTAGGAAGTAACTTCTTTTGACATATTATAACATAACTTTTTTTTATAATGGTTCAATTAAAATGTATCGATAAGAGAAATCCAATTTAAAAGAGTCACTAAAAAATTAAAGTAAAGACCCTTATAAAGTAACAGCAAATCACCTTAAATCTAAGGCCTCCTCTTTAGTAAATAAAAAGGGTACGTTGAGGTATCAGGGCAAGGAATTATTATCTGACTAAGTAGATCTGACTTTTCGAGGGTCCTCGCTCTAATAAAATTTCTCTTGACTTGACGATTTCTCTCAATTTACTTTTCACACCGTGTGCCTTATTATAACTCTGTCAAACTTGAAACTCATTCACGCCACTTTCACTATTTTAAAATCAAAAATAAATGTTCGCCACTTAAACTTACCAAGTCGTCGGCAAGAATAAATATGATATTTGGTTTGTTGTCTGCCAGGACTCTGTCAGGAATCAGGAACAAAAAAATGGCGAGGAAATGTATCATCTTCAAGAAAAATGTAAACGTAGGCGTAACTACAAAGAAACTCTTCAGAGGCACTATATTTCTTCCTGAAGGACAGATAATTCAGAGAAAGATTTATTATTTCGCTTATTTGCATATAAAGCTCACGACATTTACGTTTTCGCGAAACAAGTTTCTTGTAAGAAAAGAGAGGAAAGACAGTGTAATTAAAGATTTTAACTTGCGAATTATAAATATTTCTCGAATGAGCGAACACTCGCATGACAACCAAGTGGCAAGAATCGTGTCTTGTTTCATTCAAGTGAGGGGGTCTCCCCCACTATTGGTTATTATTATTTGCTCGTTTCGTTCTGTATAATATATTCAGTTCATGCTAATAAGTCTGTAAGGTCAACATAATAATATCATGAAACATTTCTCGATTATTTATACAGTATTCGAATGAAGAACAGCTTCAGTTGATTTTTTATCAATTACAAACATGCAAATTTTATTATTTAGAAATATGAAAAATCCATTTTTTTCCTTCTTTTATTGACGTATAAAAAATGTTCAAATATTTTCTTATGAGAAGATAAAAATACTTCCAAGGACTGCAAGTTCCAAAAAATTTAATAACTGGCTCCCATTCGGAGAAAGTTATTTACAATCCTCGACGTAGAATGTTCATATACAATAAATTATACATATTATACCTTGTTATGTATAATATAATATTTTTTACAAAAGAAAAAGTTAAGAATTTTTTCCTTCTCGCATTTTCTTCATTAATTACTAGTTAAATTTCTGCATAGTTCTTGAAACTTCAGATTTCACGAACTTTTCAACCTAAATTAATCACAGTTTCACGACTTATTAGCAAAATGATTTCTTGGAGAATCTAATAACTCAATTTATTGGAAAGCTTCCTTAAGTTGTTACGTGAACAAGAAATGAAGTTTACCATATAATATGTTCATGGGTGGTTATTTAATTATCAAGTTTAATAATACAGATTGAGTTAAATGAGCTATAAGATTTTAGTATGTAAGGGTTATTCACTATTTAATTAATGTTGAGGTTCAAGTGGCCTTGAATGGACCCTTTAGAAGTGTTAAATTGACTTTCAGTAAATTAGACATGCATGGCTTCTAAAATAATTTAAGCAGTTTATGTATAGTTTCCATTATAACTTGTCAATTTTTTTAATGGATTTTTGTCTCTATTTGTCTCTCCTGTAAACACATGCCTAAAAACAAAACTTGTGTATTTACAATTTCAACTGTTGGTGCATCAACAGTTTCAGATTTCAAGTTAGTGCATGAGTGTTACTTCAGTTTATCATTTCTTTACAATAGTCAACTATTTTAGATATATTTTGAGTGGGCTTGCTATTCAAGTAGTAATTGTAAATATCGTAAAGCAAGATAATAATAATAATAATAATAATCTACAAAGAATGATAATCAGTGAATTAAGCAGATATTATATTAAAGGAAAAAGTAATTTTAATTAAGCCTGCTGTATAACAGGGACGGCGGATCTTAATGAGCAAGAAAGACAGACAACCAATGATCCACCGCCCCTGGTCATTGTTATGACACAATTTTACATATAAATTTGCATAAATTTGAATGAAGAATAAAAGTGATTAATTTGAATGCGTAATACAATTTTTTTGTTTATTTATCGTGATTAAATAAAAATGGACAATTATAGCAGATAATAGTTTTCGCTTTCCCGAGTTTTACATCTCTTGATAATCTTTACATTTTTAATTGAAATATCAATGATTCATTTACCATGCACTTTCGTTTTAATTCTTGAGGCTTTATCTCAATTATGCATTTGTGTGGACGTCATCAATAATTCCCCCATATATATTGCAATGTTTACAGAGTAAACATAACCAACCTTCGGGATTTGATGACAAAAGCCTATCCCGTAATAATTTTCTCTCTTCTGATGGAGAAAGAAATTCAATGTTGAATTAATACCACGTACGCACACTGAACTTTAATTTTTGAAGAACTTATCTTTCAAATTGATGATATCATAAAAATCGACCACTGGATTTCTATTTCTGAGAATTTACGATTCACAGAGGAAGGATAATTATTGCACTATAGAGAAATAAAGTTTTGACAACAATGCAAATATTATGATAGAAGATTTATCCTAGATTTTAGTTAAATCTTTCTTTAAAGCATTTTGAAAGAATTTTTGGTAATTTTCAAAGATTCCAAGGTATTTCTCGAGATTTCAATGGATTTAAAAGATTTGAAGAGATCTTATGGGATACTTGAATTTTAAATAGCATTTCTGGAACCATCTTGCGTTTTAACGGGATAATAATACGTCCTCTTCAATCCTCCCAACCCCCTGAAAGCGTTACGTAATATGAGGTCGACCCTTATCAAAGAATATTTTTGCCCTTATCCACCAATCAAATCATCTTGAAAATGAATCCAAAATTTAATTTTAACATGCCTCTATATTGTAAGGATAAATCTTTTCAGGCTTTACAAACCGGGTAAGCATGGATGAAAAGGAAGACGTTAGTATTCAACTGGGTCAATCGGTATGCATATAACTACATTTTCTTCGAATTAAACTTATGTTATTTTTTACAATAAGATGTAAGAGTTATAAAAAGATGAAATATCTGATATGAAAACATCATGATAAATGACCTGCCAACCTGCTTCTGTTTTTGGAGGGTTGGAAAAATATTATTCGACAAAAAACAAGCTGTGAGTTAAAAAATATAGAAATTTAATAGTCTAATTATTGGACCATTGTTTTCTTTGATGAAGAATTGAATATATAGTAGTGAGATAACGAGTAGAGCTCTCTTTAATAAATAAATTCCTTCCTTATGAATTTTTTTCTTGTTTTTACTTGTAAATATGAGGGAAATTTTTTCATTCATTAGAGAATCTTTATAAATATCATCAAGAGACTTATTCCTCGTAAAAGTTCGCGTACAAAATATATTCTTTTTCCTCTTCAGAGAAGCTAATTCATTTGCAAAAGAGGAAAAGACATTAATTAAAAGTTTATGGATGGGGTATGGCTTAATATGGAAATATTAATATGCAGGATGTCCCATTTTAAGTGACACTTGGAAATACTTCATGTACAAAAAAAATCATCAGACAAAAATTGTACAGAACATAGGTCATTTAATGGTACTATTCTTTTGACATTGGAGGTTAATTGTCAAGGTCATTTTAAGGCAATAATGCTTTTGTGACTTTTGGAAGATCAAAAATCGACGTTAAATGTCTAAAAAACGGTGATCTGGTCAAAATTAATTGTACCTTTAAATAATATTGAATTTACATTGATATTATATGCGTAAAAAATAGAAATGGAACTGATTCGAAGCTTATATCAGCGTCTTTTAGGTTACTTTGAACACGAAATGCGGCGAGAAGTACTTATTTGCATTGAAATTGACTAAATTTACTTGCTCTTGAAAAATCGGAAAATCCAGTTGGTAATATCAAACTTTTATGTAATATAAGTTAGCAAACTTTATAAACGCAAATAAAATTTTTTTTTAAATATGCTCGGTAGTCAAATTTTCTTCCAAATATTAATAATAAATTATGGAATGGGAAATAAAAAGATACCATTGCAGCTAAAGATAAACCGATATAAATAATAATAATAATAATAATAATAACCGACAATATAAAAAGTTGATTTTTTTAATAAAAATAGGTGAGAAATAGATGACAAAAACATGATGCAAACTCAAATCAACAAAACAGAGACACTAAGAAATTTGACTAAAAGCAAAAAAAAACTTTAACTACCAATTCAAGTAAATAAAATTTAAATTAAGAAATCAGGAGAAATACAAAGAAATTGAAAATTCGAGGTGAATATTGAAAAGAATACAAGCCAATTTGATATCAAGATTGATTCGAAGAATTTCAAAAGAATTTCAATTAAAAAAAAAACTGTATTATAAATCGCTTTCTATTGCTTAAATTGCAATGAAGCAATACAATAAATGCTCACACGTTAGATTTTTCGCTCAATTATGTTTTTAGAACCTGCAAAACTTGGTTCATTTATCTAAAGTAATAAAACTAAACTTAATAATATCGAATAGCCATAATTAAACAGAAGAAGAATCTTGAAAAAATGAAAAATGTAACTTTTATTGAGGACTTGATAAGACACTCTGAGGTACTTATAAGCTCTCCTATTTTCAGTTCTTCATCTTCAAATAAACTTGAAACTTTTTTCCAGTTTCATAACTTTCTTCGCCCTATAGAACTGCATCCTCACAAAATCTTATTTTGCAAGGGATGTGTTCAATACTCAATATTTAGTGCAACGAGAAGAGAATATTTTTATATATACTATAAAAGTATATATATATATATATATATATATATAGTTTTTGTTTCTCATTATTATTCATGAATACATGTCGAGTCTCATACAAAATATGACTAGGGTCATGTTTTCCAAGTTTTCCGAAATTAGATGTCATAGTTAATATTTGGCAACTTACTCTTGCATCAACTTGTTTCCAGCTTTATAAGCTTCTTAATTAATGTCAGTTTCCTTAATATTCATACTTCTAAGGTTTTTGATTAAACCTTTACATTCAATTTCATATGTGCATATTTTGCTCGCGGCTAGACTTAAATGTTGGAAATGTTTTCTATAATCCTTAATAATTATTTGGGAAGAAAAGGTTTCATGCGTATAAAAGTAATAAGTTGTATCTTCAAGGAAATATGTAGTTCTAAAAATAATAAGCTATACTGGCGTAGCTACTACTCAAACTTTCCTCGATAAGGGCGAAAATGATTGGAATATTTTCATCCTCTCCATGAAATTTTCTCATATTATTAGGAAAATTCTATATTATCGTTTTGAATTATAACACGGTGTTAAAAATAACTGTATGAATGTAATATAATGTGTATGGAAAAGACTTCATACACATTTTAATAAAATTTCATATACCATACATTTTATATGAAAAGTTATATTTAAATAGTAATTTCCACATATCCGACACAGTAACCACATTCCCTTCTGTTATTATAAAAGCAGTAAAAAGATACTAAAAAGAAATAGGTGAAAAAAATTTTGAACAAACTTAAACCAAGTTGACTTTCCTTATATTAATTATCTATTCAGCTTGAAAAAACTGAATGGATCTCAATGGAACTATATTGACTTAAAAAAAAAATGAAAAGATAAATTCCCGAAATAGATGAAAGAGGTAAATAAGTTTGATACAAATTTTTCTAACAGTGAAGAGTTTCTCATATTATTCATAAAATAAGAACTTGAAATCATTTAAATTGCAGATCAGTATGTCGTGAATAATATGGAGAGCATGATGTCTGCTACCACGAGGAATAATTTAACCGAGATCATTTCTGATGAGATTTGCACCACTGAAATTGGAAATTTAACCAACTACAGCTGCGATGTATTATTCAATGGTGGAAGTGTTCTCTCGAGAACATGGTTTCAAACGACAATCTACTTTATGTATACTACGGTTTTTGTGGTTGCATTAGTTGGAAATGGACTAGTGTGTTATGTCGTGCACAGCAGCCCTCGAATGAAAACAGTGACCAATTATTTCATCGTAAATTTGGCTGTAGGAGATATCCTTATGGATCTATTCTGCGTACCGACAACTTTCGTTAGCACCTTAATATTGCAATATTGGCCCTTTGGCCATGAACTTTGCCCCAGCGTCAATTATTCACAGGTAATTTGTTTCAGTTATTATACTAATATAATTCATGTACATTAGGGTGGTCCTTATTTACTCTTGGTGAATTTTTTTTTCAAATTGTTTTGGTCTCACCCCCTCCTATTTCGTTGGAATAACCAAAAAAATTATCTCAATTTGATCCTAAATTACAATTTCTATAATTAATAACAAAATTTCGTCAAATTCATACAAGAGGCAGATTTATTTATTAGAAAGCATGTGATGACAATGAAAAATCAAAATTTTGAACAAATTCAAGATGTGCGCCAAATTTTTTTGTTTCTCGATGAACTTTTTTTGAAGTAAAGATTTTGAAAAATTCAAAATGTCGGCTTATGAAATACTCAAAAACTCAAATTTTCTATGCTTTTCGTCCTAAAATCTTCAAATTGTTAAGAAAAATTAATTGCATAAATTAATTGTAGATCTCGAAATTTTCACTCGAGTAAATAGTTTTCACTAAAGTAAATAATTGTCAACATGATGAGAACCTCATATAATAATTTATAAATAATCGATTAACATAAAATATTGACGAAAGATAAATCATTTCTTTTTAATATTACAAAATACAATAACGTCAACTTGGGGACTTTTCTTTGTTTAAATCTGTAAAAATTGTGTAACTTTTTGAAAGTCGTAGGAGGCGCCGCTTTTACTTTGGTGAAAATTTCGAAATCTATTTTCAACCTTACACTTTGTAACAATACAATTAAGTTTTCTTCAAATTCTGAAGCTTTTAGAACGAAAAGTATAGAAAATTCGAGTTTTTGAGTATTTCATAAGCCGCCTTTTTGAATTTTTCAAAATTTTAATTTTCTTGTATTTTCATTGACACATAGTGAAAAGATGTCATCGAGAAAGAAAAAAATAATTAGTTTAAAAAAAAATTGTCGGCCATCTTAAAAAATTTTGAGTTTTCATTGTCATCACTCTTGTATGAATTTGACGAGATTTTGTTACTAATTGTAGAAAACGTAATTTTGGTTCAAATTTAGGAGTCGGTAATTTTGTAAATTTTGAAAAAAAATATTTTCGTTTGGATATATTTTTTCAACATTATAGTTTAAAGATCATAATTGCTCAGAGCCAAAGGATTCCGATCAAATTTCAAAAAATTACCTGCATTTAAAATTGGACAGGTCTTTTCTCTATGTTAATTGCATATAAAACTTTGAGTGCTTTAGGGCAGATGTTAATATTAACCGATTTGGCTAAAATTTGGTGGAGATAATTTTTTTGGTTGTTCTAACGAAAAAGGGGGTGAGACCAAGAAAATGAATTTTTTTTTTCTATTTTAACTAATAAATATAATACAAAGATCAAAAACAATTATGTCCCCAAATTGACGAACCCTTAATTTACAATATTTGAAACCCAAATTTTCGGGCAGTAATTATCAATTTTGGCAATGTTTAAATGGTAAAAGAACATCAGTTTTTATAAAGGATTGTTTTTTTTTGCTTAATGAGTATTTGTAATATTTGTATATTCTAAAAAATTGCATTTAACCTTTGTATTATATTTATCTGTTAAAAAAGAAAAAAATGTTAAATTTGTATTGATTTAATGTCAATTAAACAATACAATAAATACTCTCATGTTCGATTTTTTTATTCGACTGTATTCTTACAGCCTGGAGACTTAAAAAAAAAGATCTAAAAAAAATGTGTAAGCACCCTCTAAATTCTCTGATTTCAAACTTCTTTCCAAATGGTACTAGAGAATAATGAATTGTGATATCAAATAAAGTTTCTACCTCATGTCTGCATAGAGAGGGCAATTGGGAATTTTGTTTCGAGATTTAACTCTTATAACGAGTTTGGAGGTGAAATTAACCAATATTTGGAAACAAATCTGAGAACAGAGCATTTAGAGGGTACTTACAATTCTTTTTTATATCTTTTTTTAGAGTCCGGGGGTTGTAAGAATTAACACAGACGAATAAAAAAATCAAATGGAAATGGTTTTTAGAGACGATATAGAAAATCGTTATAATATTGTACTGGGTGATAATGATATTATTTTTTGAAACGCATTTTTCTCCAAAGCTTTTAAAAGCCGGTAATGAGATTTTTATATTCCCAGACAGCAATTTTGTCACTTTCGCAAAAACCTTTGAATTCTAAGAATAAATCCTTCATTTATTATTCCTTGGGGAATTCTTTTGATTCACAGTACTTAGCGTGTTTCTCTGTTCGCGAATTTAAATCGTCTTTGTCACTGAGAACCCAACTTTTTCAACCAAACCGCTCTCAAGTGATGCCATGTACTTAGTAAGAAAAATATAGCAACTTGGAATCAGAAAAACAGTTGTTCAGTTTAAAATGCTTTTTGACCTAAAAAAATAACGAGTCTGTTATTAAGTTATACGGTTTCAATATTATTACGTGAATTTTACTGTGTTCTAGAATCACTCATTCCAATCTAAAAAGCAATCTTATTATAAAATTGGAAAGTCTTTAATTTTCAAATCTCAAAAATAAGATTTACAAGGAATTTTAAGAGATTTCAAGAGAAGTCACAATATTTCATTTAAAATTTAAATTATTTTAAATTATTTTAGAGTGAATAGAAAAATCTGCATTTATTTTTTCATCAAATGGAACAAGTTACTTAAGAGTTTTTTTTTCGGTCACCCTAATTCACAGTTTTTCGTTTCCAGGCTGTATCTGTTTTAGTAAGCGCCTACACGTTGGTGGCGATAAGCATTGATCGCTACATAGCGATAATGTGGCCGTTGAGGCCACGTATGTCTAAAACACAAGCAAAATTATTAATCCTTGCTGTGTGGTTGTTAGCTTTAATTGTTTCGTTCCCAATCGCCGTGGTATCAAAACTGCATCAGCCACATTTACGATACATTGCTTGTGACCGATACGTCTGCGAGGAAATTTGGCCATCAGCTCAGCAAAGGTCAGCCTAACATTCCTCATCATCATTAATCATGAAATCGTTTTTATCTCATTTCTGGACTAAAAAAGAAATAAAAAGATGTATTAAAAACGTATTGAAGGTCCATGAGCTCGTCAAACACAAAAATGTTCGATAAATTGAGAGACTAGAATGAACCGCACTATAAAAGATATACATATATTTAATTTCAGCAGTTGCCTGGGGCTCAAAACCGTATTTCCGATAATATTTATCCATTTAATAAGCGTCAAAATTAATAAAAAATCTCAAATAGCGAATCGTAATTTACGTGAAAAATTACATTTTTCTGCTTCAATCGAAATTGAAAAACTTTTCCCTCGTGCTTTTTGTGTGTATACGTTTTCTTCGTCGAACTTTTTCGGGGAGTACTTTTTACTACTAAATAAAATATCTTGCATATGAATAATGCGACATCCAGGATTTTTCTATTCCACTGACAACAAGGAGGAGGAAAAAGTCTTTCTTCATTTTTTTTGCGACATCGAGGCAAGAAAATTTAGTTATTAATGCTCATAAATCATGATTTGATTTCCAAACATTAAATAATATCTGGAGTTAATCGGGGATGAATTTAGAAACCAAGGCAATGATAGAGATAAAATATTTGAGGTGTAAATCAAGTCGGATCATTTTTATGATTGATGTGCTTGTAAGCTTTCAATATTCTTTATGTGTTTCTTGTCAACTCAATCCATAAAATAATTTTATTTTGCACATGAGAAATGAGATACTGATGAAGATATTTTAAAAGTAATAGTTTTAATTATTATCAAAATTTTTATTTGCAGTCATTACAGTACCTATTATTATTAAAAAAGGTGATTTTTTTTGACGAAACATTGAAACAAACTCAAACCAACAGAACGATGAAACTAACAAATTTGGCTAAAAACAAAAAATCTACCAATTCAAGAAAAGAAAATTTTAATTAAGAATTCTAAAGAAATAAAAAGAACTTTAATAAAATCAAGACGAATTCATGGTTAATTCTATAAAATTCAATCTGAATTCAAAACAATTCAAATTAATATTGAAAAAGAATTATTTTTCAATAAATAATTTTTTGATGTGTTTTGAATGATTTTAACGAATTTTAAGAGATCCCGAAGATAGTTTAAAGGATTTCAAAGATTATTTCAAGAGCTTTTCAGTGATTTTAAGAATTACTACAAATTCGAGGGAGGTTTAAAGTTTTTTTTAAAATATTTGATTACTGTAAAAGCAACACTCCTTGGCATATTGTATCATATAATATAATTCTTGATTATCTCTGATGGTCCAGGTATTATTACTCCATCGCCTTATTGGTCCTCCAATATTTGGTGCCACTTCTAGTTTTGATGTTTACGTACATCAGTATTGCTATCATGGTGTGGGGCAAACAAACACCGGGTGAGGCAGAAAATACGAGAGACCAAAGGATGGCCAAATCGAAGAGGAAGGTAAACATTAAATGAATTTCCACCCCATCTATAATTATATAAATAGGTAATGAATAATATCTTATCAGATCCAATTAATGGGGTTGAGTGCAAACTCTAATATTGAGTTCATTGAGCATCTCAAATTTAATGAGCTGGTACTTCAATATACCATTGTCATCAAAGGTGCTGTATTATCGATTAGAGAAAATATAGTTAGGCTATTTACTGTTCCTGCGCTTATTAAAGATGCTAATTCAAGATGAAAAATGCACTTGAAGAAGAAATTAATAAAATGGGCAACTGTAAATCAAAATCTAATTTGTAAAAATAATACCAAAGTTTTTCAATCAATGAATTTAATCATACTTAATTTTAAATGTTCCAAATGCTTTCGTTTCCAATTTAACTAACTGAATTTCAAATTGGCATCGTTTCAATTTCAAACTATTCCCTCTAAATATTTCAGATTGGAATTTACTTTGCAATTTCGATTTGATATTTCCTAATTACGCTGTATGAATTATAGCTTTTTCAGTTATTTGAAGAGATATAATGGAATTTCTAGGAATCACTATATACATTAGATTTTTTATTAAAAAAATTAAGGTATCAATCTGACGTTTTAATCATACAAAAAATAAATTATTTATTATTATGTTACCTAAATATAAACTCATAACTAATGAGCAATTCAGAAAGCCGAAAACAATAAAAATATAGAAATCTGCTAATTGAAAAGAATAACCAGGCTAAATGAAAATATTTTCGAATTCCTTTTCGCAAATTTCGAATTCATTCAGATTTATACAAAAACCTGCTTCAAAGGAAATGATATTAGTTCTGCTGCTGAATTCAATATCAGTAACGTAAGAAATAAGGTCGAGTCTAGAGAATTAAAAAGAAAAGGAAATTGGAAAGAAAAAGTAGAAAATCGATTCCAGCTCTCATTGTCGTGCAGATTATAACTTTTCAATCTATTTAATAGAATTATCTTACATCTGTTTTTAATTGTATACCTTCTGTTTGATAACTTCTTCTCAGACCTTCAGTTCAATTCATTAGATCTCTATAAACACCAATTAAATAAGCTTTTGTTTGTAAATTGCAGATACAGATCACGAATAAAATTGTCTTTTCCTTATAAAAATATTAAAACCCAATCCTTATCGTTGAACTTTCACCATAATTTTCCTCTTGCGAAAATTCTCCTTAATCCAACAGCTTTATACCAGAGGCATGATAAATATTTAAGGTGGATCCTTCACCGTCAAAAAAGCCCTCTTTTTCTTTTTTATGTTCAGAGATGCAAGAGAAATGCGTGTCTTCTAATACTTAATGCTGTCCCATCTTCATAACTCACTCGTGACACAATTTCAGCCTTGGAGTAAAATGCACTCTTCATTTTGTAAGAGAGAACAGGAAAATTAAAGGCAAATGAAAGGCGTGATTTTAGCCATATATTCCGCCATATATTCCGCCATATTTGCCTCTTGTACAAAATATATTGTATTTATTTATTTACGAGAAAGTTGGCGGAATATATATGCCTAAGGTATGTTTTCCCTTTGCCCTGAAGAATACAAAAAACAAAAAAGAAAACAAACGATTATGTGAAAAATGAAGAAAGGAAAAGAAGGAAATTAACGTCAGGGGAAAAGAGACGTGCTTTGGCTATTCACGTGTTTCCTGAGTACACTCGAGAATTTTATTTTAAAATCATGTTAATGTGTAATTCTCTATCCAGAAATATTTGAACCCTCTTGTTTAAAGTTACCAATTTTTATAAACTGTAATCTTCAAAAAAGTTATTATTTTTATCTTTATGTTAACTTTTTTACTTTCATGTCAATAAATGTATTTTATTTAATTGTTTATCAATAAAAGGGAACAAAGTTCAAAGTTGGAAGAAATTAAATTGACAACTTGAAACTCCTTTAATCACAGAAAGATTCTGCTAAAGTAAAAGAATGATTTTGTTGAGATAGATTCTCTTGGGGAATAAAGCCGGAAATATAACGTATATTATATAGTGAGTTTGATTATATGGTCTACCGTGCTAAAGTAAACTCGACAGATTTTTCCTTAATTCTGTTCCTCACTCATAAAATTAAGAACTTGGTGGACATTTTCCTCTTCGTAAACAAGAAATGTATAATATAACTTGACTTCATTCATCTTACTTAAAACTAAATCCGTTGCTTTTATTAACATTTAAATTGAAAAAGTTTTCCTTGGTAATTGTAAACGGTTGTTATTTTTCTTTTTGCGAATTAACAAATGACATAATTTAACTTGAAAACTGAAGTACAAAAGTTGAAAACTGTTTTAATTTATATCTTTCAATACCAAGGCGCGGACATGGGAATAATTAGAAATGAAAAATAAAAATAGATTTCTATTATAGATCATAAAAAAAAAAGATTGGACAAAAGAAATACTAACAGATTTGAAGGAATTTTAATTTTAATTATACTTGCAGCGACACAAAGGCAAATAGCTTCGGCGTGTATGCAAAGAAATAGTGAAGCGAGGCATCGAAAGCTTTTAATTAAAGAAAATCTCCATCCAGTGATTTCAAATTACTATGTAATTCATTGTTATACCTATGGGAAATTTTGCTCATAGAAGTTAAGTTTTAAAATTCAATTTCTTCATTTTACTTTTCGAAATATTGTATGTCTAATGTCTATAGAGCCAAACAATATTAACTTAAGATGCTACTTGTGTAAAACAAAGAGATGGAAATCTAACTTCAAAATCTTACCTTTTAAAAGTAAATACTATAGATATTTTTTCGCTATAGGTGCATACCTCTATTTAAAAAATGAGTTCCACTAGAGTGATAAAATATCTATCCGACATCACCCCTTATACAAGACGTACAATTTATAAAATCTCACCAAAGAGACTGCTGGGTTGAAATTAATTATACTGCACAATTTTCACCTCCTTTTGATCCAAGATAAATGAAATTTAAAACTTCTGACTTCATCTCAAATGGAAACCTTAGAGATGAAAATCTCTTAATTCTCTTTAGTATAAAGAGGACTAAAACTGAGCAACTTGAATCTGAAAATTCAAACATTTAAAATTTAATTAATCCAATTTTAAAGTATCCTTAAATGAAATAATTTGACTATAGAATCGCTTAAAAAATAAAGAAATTCAAATTTAAAATAATGAGGTTAAATAAGATTGATAGCTAGGATTTTATTTTCCCAACAAAAATAGTTTTCTTCAAACACTATTTGCGCCTCATACTTTTCTTGGAAGTTAAGCGATACAGGAACTTTTAGCACCAATCTCTTCACAATTTGCAAGTACAAGTAAATGCTGTATAAATTTTAAGTTTTTACGACAAGCGCCGTTTTTCTAATGAAATGAAATTTTTCCCCATGGAGGGAAAAGACATTTCGTATTTAATTTTATACTAACAGCATTATACGCGCACTGCAGTTCGCGTTAGACATTATATGGACAATTAATAATATTCAAATAGAAAAAAGGTGCAAAATTAAATAATTCCGATTTTAAATTCAACAATTTTAGTTCCTTCAAACAAACATTTTTTTTTTCATTTTAGTGGCAAGTTTGATTTTATCAAATTCTGAAAAATTTTGAGAAAATTTGAAAAGTTTTAAGGAGATTTTTTACGAAATTTACCAATATTTTACGTGATTTTGTGTAATTTAAAGAATTTTCACGGATTGATTAGTAATTCTCAGTAATTTTAGGAAATTTATTAGGCTATTACATATATGGAATTTTAAGGGTTTTAATGGTTGTAGCGATATTTCATGGT
>JAUESI010000010.1:14907586-14922735 GCA_032275145.1 Synergus laeviventris | reverse complement strand
GCACGCTCGAATTTTGTTGAAAGCTGTCCCAACCAGTCAACCACCACTTTGCCATTCCAAATCTTTGTGCTTTGGCCACTCATTACTACGCTTCGCTTTAGGCAGGAAGAGCAGGATTCCGGCTTGGAAAATTAAAATAATAACTGAAAAAATGAATGACAGTTAGTTAATCGAGAGTGACGCGAGTGAGGAGTTTGTTTGGTTGAAACTATAACCTCAAATAGCCCCAACACAAACTATTGCCGCTATTCACCGCTATTGCCATGGCTTATCCTGAAGGTCGGTTATTGTAATAAAAGGAAAATCGATTATCTACCTGGACACGATGAACACCTGGCGAAACCGTCAGTCTATGAGAACACGCGTTTTTTTTGCATTTTTGTATCGATTTTTTAAATTAAAGCAAGTGGTACTTGAGAAGGGAGCATGAAATGCGTAAGCTGACAAAGAGAAACATGTAAGTTTAATATTTTCCTGGATATCAATATAAATTACACTTAGAATAATTCATAGAGGATGGACTTTTTTCCTTTTCAACACCTTGCGGCGTAATTAATATAATTCTGAAGTCAAAGGAATTATATGGCTTGTTGCTTCGAAAGTGATTTTGTTTTTTTTTTACACTCAACACAAGAAACTGTCAAAATCTGAATAAATCTAAGTAATGGAAATTCATCATTTATAAAATAGAGATATGCCAAGAAACCTTTTTTTAATTACAAAAAATGTTGATTATGTTACGAGATTTCATGAGGTTTAAAAAAATTTCATGGGATCTTAAGTAGTTTAAAGGAATTTTAAGAGAATTTTTTCAAAATAGTTCTGTGATTACAAAGAGTTTAAAAATATTTCAAGAGATATCCGATTCAAATCTTTTGAAATTCTTTGAAGTTCCTTAAAATCTTCTGAAATTCCGTGAAAATGCTTGAATAAAATAAAATAAAATACTTTGAAAACTATAAAATTGCTGAATTTTGAATAATTTAAATTTAATTTATTTGTAGTTCAAATTTGTACCATTTGGAGCTTTTTCATTTGGAACTCTTTTGAAATTCTTTTAAAATTGTTTCAGTCCTCCGAAGGAGAAAATAAAATTACCACAGCACGTGGTTCAAATGACAGTAGTAGAAGGGGGTGATAACAATCGAAGAATTCTCTCTCCAGTTTCACTAAGAAGAAAATCATTTACTATTCGCAATGAATCGGAAAGCTGGGATCGTCAAAGTGAGACAACAACTGTATCATGGCCCGAGGATATGGAAGAATTGGCTACGAGAAAAGTAATTCAACAATGGGAAACAGTGGAAAGAACATTATATGATGAAGAAGATCAGGTTTCACTCGGTCCAGTTTTCGACGAATGCTTACAATGGAAAAATCAACTGCCACATTTGAGAGTAGTAGGAAAAAATCCTGGAGTGAAACCAGCTGAACTGGCAAGCAAACCTAATTCCAGTTTAAAGAGGAAGCCACAGTTTTTTGACACTCGAGAGAAGGATGAATTAACGATAGATAATAATTTTCTATTAGATGTAAGTGATCTCTGTAATTTCTAGTTTTATTTCTAATTAAAAATCGAGAGAAAACACATTTTTTTTTGTATTTAGGATTCGGACTGTTCTACTCCTGAGAGTCATAAAAGAGCAAGAGAGGATGTGATTGATGAACTGATAGAACATGTGAATTCCACGTTAATTTTTCGAGAAGAGGTTCAAGAGGAGAATTCTTTAAGTCGTGATTTAGAGGAATTTTTAACGATAACTCCGGCTCCAACTAATAGTTTTCGTAGCACTGCTAGTTCACATAGGCAAATTCATAAAGATGAAGATTTTCGTGGCTATCATTCGGATAGTAAGAAAATTTCCTCCAGGAGTAAAATGGAAAACGAAAAGAGAGGAAACGAAAAATATTCTTGGTAAAATTTATAATAAACTATACATTTTTTAATATTGAAAAGGAAAAGTTATGTGAATTATTTTTTTTTTAATTTTGATTTTAGGAAGAGAGATGCCATGACTTCCGGGAGAAATCGAGGAGACGCATATGACATGAATGAAAGTCCAGAGGAAGATGAGCTTGAAATATCCCATCTAGGTAGAAACAAACTAGGGATGGTTTTCAATGAGAAAGTTGTTGTAAGTCCAGTTCCCTTCATTCGCTCCACGAGAGAAAGTTTTTGTACTTTAAAAACTGCCCCTATACAAATCTTAGGACAACAAACGAATACCTCTTGGAATCGAGGTTAGTGATTGAGTATATAATTAGTAATTCATTGAGAGTTTAATTGAAATTTAATACTTTTGCAGGTACGAGGAAACCCATTAATTCTGGACAAAGGATAGTTTCTGCGAGAAAAACAAGTCTGATGCGAATGCCTCAAGTACATTCAGCATGGCAACCACCAGTCTGTCCCACAATTTGGCCAAAAAACATGAGGTTGGCTCCAATTAATACTTCTAGACTGCCTAGTAGTAAACAAAGGTAAATGGAAATGTCAAAAATCTCCAATTAACAACTTAGAACACTATGTGGATATTGAATATTATTCAATTATTTTTAGAACAACATCAGCTGCCATTCCACAATGTGGGCGAACTTCTCTAAGTCCAATTTCTCATACAGCTGTACCAACTACGTCTCTAAATTCAAATCCTAATCAGAAAAACGCTTTGGAAATACATGGCACGCACATCGATGGACAATCTACAAAAGTAGAAGGGATAAAATCGAGTCAAACTTCACGAATAAAAAATAATGGAAGAAAAAAAGCTCGACATAAAGCCGAAAACTTGTGATTTTACAATACTTGTAATGAATATGTTAGATTACGAATTGTCTTATCAAAGGCCTCTAATCAATTATGTGATCATCGTAACAATCAAAAACTTACCAACAAGTAAGTGTTGCTATTTTAAACGATACGTAATTTTAAATCATAATTCTAGAGGACCAGGCTTATAATTTTGGATTTCCATACATAAATCAATCTACCTCACATCAGGCGTCGATATAAATGAGAATATCATTAACGAATCGTAAAACGAAAGGATATATTTTTGTATACATTGGAAAAAATCTGTACGAAGATCTTTTGTATCTATTAAAATTGGAATAGATTCGAATTTCGAAAATAATCTTCATTTTTTGTAATTTCACTATAAAATTACCACTGAGGAATGCGCACGCGTATTTTTAGCGCGCGAACTCTGTTAAAGCATCAAAGCTTGGGAGAGAGAATCTGTCTAAAAGCTCTTGAAGCTTTCAGTCTACGTTGCGCGAGCGTGGAAGCTGAATGCTTTTACGTGCTATAAACGAAAACTCGCATTTCGCTACCTTTCACCGCATGAGATTTTAATAGCACTCTCTGTTATGTGAATTTATTTATCTTCTCTTTCCAAGCACCTGCACATTTGAAGCAAAAGCACCTTCATACATTTCGAGAATTAAAAAAATTAAAAAGTGAAATTTCTCTTTATAATTCTAGTTTTACAAAAGCTTGGATATTGATTTCTTTCTTTAGGCCTTTGAATTAATCTTAAAAAATTAAAACTGAACTCTATTGTTAACCATTTCATTTTTATAACTACTTTGAAAAATATTTTTACAAAGATTGTCGCATCAGCGACTTTTATTTGAACTGAGATTGCTTTACGGTCATAAAGCTATCGTCTATGTTTGTAACTTGGACTACAATTTTTCCGATGTCAGCACACTTTACGACCATAAAATTGTACGTAGTTTGATGTCGCTTGGATAATCAGCAGTCACCCTTGTTTTATCGATTTTCTATTCTCGACCATTCAACGTAATTATAATGGTGAGTCACGTGAATGATTTTGGCGCGATGAAGAAATCAGCTGGATTGCCCGAATATGCAAGACCCATTGAGGATCATCTAACGTTCTTCATCCGGATAATTGGAATTTGCACTGCTATCGGTCAGTACATTTTCAAAACTTTGATTTTAAACATTTAAAAAATACTCTAAAATGAAAATAATCATGAATAGACTATTCTGACTAATTAAAATAAAAAATATATACATATTCTTTATAGCTTTATATTCATATAAATCCTGTTGAATTTTAGAGATGAAAATACAAACTTTGATTTCATTTTTTGCTTTCGATTTTCTAAACCTCGATTACTGAAAACTCCCCTACTTAATCGAGTTTTAATAAAGGATTGGTTATCTCTTATTTCGCCTTTTTAACGTTTCTTGTCAAGTTTTAAACTGGAGGAAAGTTTTTAAATTTTTAAGAAGTTTTCGTATCTAGAAAAAGTACATCGCAAAAACTCATTTGCTGCAATATTGTAAACCTATTTAATGTTCGTCGGGAGTAAAACTTATTTAAGGCAACGGAGAGTCTTATAATAAAATTGTTTTAATGCCTTTAAAATCAATTAATAAGAAAGGAAATTGAAAATTGTAACTTCTTATAAGGGTATTTTAGTTAAACCCAAATCAAGATGAATAAATTGGATTATTCTCTTCGGAATAAATAACCTAAATTCAAAGGGTTTAACAAAATTAAAAGCATTCAAAAGAATTCAAGTTTTTTCAAAAGATTGTAAGCGATTTAAAAAAATTCCAAATTATATGTTTAAAGTAGTTAATTTTAAGTACATTTTTTTGAAAAAGTAAATGAACATTTATCTGGTAATAAATTCCCTATTAGTTTCTTTTCTTTTAGGTGATATCTCACTTTTCAAGCTCATGATATAAACATTTCGACACTTTTGAAACCCTTTAATCAAATAGAATATGTAATTCGATAAACATAAAACTAAGAACGATTTTTGAAATAATAAAATTTGCTTAATGAGCCTTTTCATGTAAATACAAAGATTTACATATTTGTCACAACTGTATAAAATATACAATACATGGAAATTTATGTACGAACTTGTAGTGAAGGTGGCGTAATGAGCAATATTCAAAGTACGTGTCTTATGCATATTGCATAGCTAGAGCAAATATGGTCATTTGATATTTGATAAATTGCAGAAAAGCTATTTAACTAACTGTTTATTATGAAGCACTTTGGAAATAAAGATACACAATGATCTTAATCTATTTCCAAAATTTTATTAATTTTATTATTCATATTTCCAAATTTCAAAAAACCAAAATGTTTTTAAATTTTAAATACCTGGACACATCCTATTTTCAACAAATCCAACACAAACATATAAATACACACTAAGTTTATAATTCAATGAATTATTTAGTGAGCCACATTCGTGAAACTTCGATCTGTATGTGTTTATGCTCATTTAAGATCTATATACTAGCATCAATGGTATATTAGCAGTTCAGAAGTCTTGAATTCTCAAGTAGTTATGGTCTGTTTTGGTCAGCCAAAATGAAAGCACTTACAAGTGGAAATAGACATGGCCTAATATGGGGTTTAAAGATTGAATTGATTATTAATTAAGCCCATGACTCTAATTTTGTTTAATTATTAAAGCACCAAAAAAGTCTTTTACCAAATTATCTCTGATGATCAAAATTTACTGCTTTCACAATATTCATTTAGGGGATGTCCAAGTATTACGTAAAAGTACTATTAAGATAATTGACCCCCCCCCATCCCTTGAAATTACGTAAGATTTCCTTGATCTCCCTCATATTTTTATTCAAAATATATTTTTTAGTCACGAAAATAAAATGTATTTATTCTTTCATAATTAATAATGACTCGATTATATAATATTACATCGAATTTGTAAATAATGAAACGTTTTTGGTATGAACTTTGAGAATCTAAGCTCCAAGAACGTTTGTAAAGAACGAACGACAATATTTATAAGACTGATTTTTTTAACGAAGCTAAATTTTACGTAAGATTTCAATTAAATATAGTAATTGCGTAATTTATCTTCTGACCCCAGCTGAAAATTGTCACTAAACCCACAACTTTATGTTGCTATATCATCACTAGGAATATTTAATTAGTGCTATATGGATTAAGTTCAATTATCCTAGGCTTATTAACTTCAATATTTACGTCAAGCGTTTTGATTATCTACTGCTGTTTTAGCCCTCCTATGGTTAAAATTTGCATAAAGCTATTAATCGTGGTGTAATTTAACAAGAGGGTTTCCCTAATAAACAGAATTTTCTGCGGTTTATTATAATGTATTTAAGAATCTGTGTCAATTATTATCAATCACTAAAATTAAATGAAAAGTTTCTTTAGAAGTTTTTTCAATTGAATCAATTGAACAAAATCGTTCTTTTTAATCAAGTATAATATAATATATAGTCGATATTAATTCATTTTAAAAATATCATTTTGAATGTTTTCAAATACTTGGAAATTACTAGAAATCTTTTGAAATCAGTTAAAAAACGATTTTCCAGTTTCTATTATGATTTAATGAACAAATCGAAGAAACACCAAAATTTTAGGAATAAATATGAATATGATGTAAATATATTAACATCTATAGAAGGAAACTAGGTCAGTTAAAGCGTTAAAGTATAAAAATACTTGAGGTTAGAGCAAGTATTACATTTTCGATATCTAACGCTTCATTCTACGTGTACGGAATTCGCAGTGATTACGTGCTCGAATAGTCAGGCATTCTGATCTTGTTCACTATATAAGGTTTATGAATTATACAATGGTTTTATTCCCACCTGAATTTTTGGTTTGCCATTTTTATTTACCGCTCTTATTTCACTTAGGTGCTAAAAAATATAGAATTTAAAAATCAAATGAAGAAGATACAAAATAAAGGACTTTAAATAAAAAAATAAATTGACTTTTGTCAGAGAGAACGACTTGAGAAATCATAAATTTTGTGAAATAGAAAAATACCAAACTCTTTCATAACTTTCGAAAGGATTGAAATGAATTCATTTCAAGATTGTGAAGTGTCTAAATTTGAAAACCGCAACTAATCCACATTCCTTTGAAATCGCAATGCTTCCAACTGGAAAGTTAATTTCGACTTCAAAATATTTCATCCTGTAATTAAATACCGTCAGAATATTTACTGTCGCAAGCCTTAGAGAAAATAGAGGACATTTATGAGGAGAAAAAAGGTCATCAATTTCGAGGAGTTTTTTTTTTTCACAGAGTTCAAAATTATTCAAAGGTAAAATATTCTTAAAATAGACGAAGTCGTTCTTTCTAATAAAATAAAATAAAATTGAATTAAATGAAATGAAATTAAATGAAATGAAATTAAATGAATATTTCCGTCTCCGTTTCTGTGAGACTATATTTTTAAAATGTCGTCGACTTTATGTGATATATGTCGTGGTAAGAGGAACGGAAGGCAGAAAAGCCCTCCTTGGAAAAATACTCGCCGCCTTATTTGCACGGGAAACCACCCTGAGTCGAATGACAATGCACGATCTGCTTGGGTAATGCGAGAAAAGAGGTCGGTACTAAGCTAGTTTATGGGAGAAAATAGTTCGAAGAAGTGGCAGGATACACGAAGATCCTAGGAAAAGAACACGACTGAAAGAGTAAGTGGTTATATAAATCGGTAGAGAGCGTTTCTACCCCCTCGAAGCTTTTACATCCCCATGAGAAGCACGAACATTACATCAAGTCAGCTGAGTGCTGCAAAACGTAACGTTTCACGAGCTTGAAGGCACGTTTGTCCAAGGAAATGCCCCTGTAACACTACTTTTAAGATATTAAATTCCTATAATCTTTTATGGGAAACCAATCTCTGCAGCACAAAGATCTTTCTGTAAATGTTAGCCATATATTTTCCAGAACATTCACTCTCAGAAATATATAGGAAGATCTCAGATTGACGTTTTCAGCTTTTTTTCCAGAGTTACGTCACGCACAGAGAAGCTTTATTACCTCTTTCAATCTCTATAAGATATCGCAAGGACAACCCATGAATTTAATCAACACAATAAATAAAGTGAATGACCGAGGCTTTCAGAAAAAGAGCTTTGTATATGCAGAAACCAAATTTGTATTTGTCAGAAGCGTGGGATGAAAAAAGGGAAAAAAGAAAATTTTGCATGCTCCACACATCTTGTCATTATTTTTTCCGATATGTTCTTGATAGAGAAAACGTGGAAACTAATAATAACGATATGTGTTCGATTATAGCCGATGAAATCGGAAAAAAAGCAATTAACTCAATGTGGATTGTGGAAGGGCAAAATTGCAAAGTCCAGCTATCGTGTCCTAGTTTAACGTTCACTTATACTGAGAAGAGTTTCACATATACAAGTAAGATACCCGCAAGGTACTTTAACCAGCACTGATGCACTCTTTTCACGAAGAGCTGGCTCGATTTTATTTTTGGCGGAAATTTCGCCTCAAGCGTTTGATTCAACTCGTTCCGGTTCGAAATTTCAAGAAATATAAAATCGAAATAAAGTCAAAAATAACTACTTCTTTTCTAGTAATCCACATAGAAATCGTTAGAATCTTTTATTAATCTGGGAGATGCCGTTTTCAGATTAAAGGATACGCAGCTGCTTTGCATTTAAATATTTGTATTCACAAAAAAAACATAGTCCATGATAATCTCTATTGTTTGTAAAAGCTTTACACACTGCAACTATTGTTATATTTTCTTTGCAGAAGAAAAATATTACTATTGACTAAAAAAAAAGCACAAATTCAAGCCCTCTTAATTCTTCTGAAGTTTAAATCAATGCAAAAAGCTCGGGAATTATAACTCAGTCAGTAGTTTTTTATATGAAAGAGCCACCGATGCTGAATATATTTCGAGAAGCGATTTTGTCCAGAACTTTCGGAACAATAAGTTCGTTACATTTCACAACTTCCGTCGCACTGTTCTCTCACTCACTTGCTTCCTATATCTGCTGCCATTCATCATCTTGAATTCTTGATTTAAATTCGCTAGACCAAAAACTTCAAACAATAACTTGAGCATACTGCTAATTTTCTTCTGCTCGTAATAATTTTGTTAAAAACTCATATATTTGTATTTTGTGTATTTTTCAAACAGAGGTTGGATTTTTCAGACGTTTTGGCTCTGCTATATGAAAATCATTAAATTTGTTTAACGAATAATATGAATAAAGCATTCCATTTCTGCAATATGTTTCATTTTTCTCATGCATGGCATATGTAACATTCAACAATATTTCTTTTATAAGAAGAACTAGGAAAAGGCACAAAGAGAATATTATATGCGAGATGTTTGTTAGAAATAGAAGAAAAATTCGCAACGTTTCTACAGAAAAGAAAATATTTTATTTTTTATCATAAAAGCATTTGATGCCAAAAACATTACAAAAAAGTTTCATCTCTCTATAAACTGAGTGGAAGGCCATATTTTTTCATTCTAAGTGTAAAAAAGTCAATACAGGTCAACAAAATGACCCTAATATCGAGGAATGAAGTTTATCGTTTGTCGAAATTTTTTATTGATTTTTATAGAATTTTACATCTAGGAGACGAAAAGTGGGTTTCCCCTCTCCCTTTCATTTGAATTAGTACAATTTCACTGAAAATCAGATATTCACTTCAAATATTAAGTCCCTAATTAGTCGTGGTAGCGAATATTTAGTTAATTATTATTTTCCGTATAAACCAGTGAAAAAAGACTGACACTTCACTGATTCAAATTTTTAATTTTATGATGCAAAATGTAGACTTCTTTTGAAGTTCAAATGTAATAATAATAAGAATAAAAAGAATAAAAACCATGACATTTTTTGACATACTTTTGAATTCGCTTGAAATCTTTATAAATCCTTTAAAATCCTATGTAATATTTAGAAAATCGTTTAGTTTCTCTGAATTCGCTTAAAATGCCCCAAAAATTTTTAATTTTTGAAAATCCTATATGTAATCTTTTAAAATCCAGTACAAATTCCTTAAAGCTCCTAGAAATTCTACAACATATTTTTGAAAAAGTTTTTAAACCCCTTTAAAGACTGGCTTTATTGGAAATGTTTTGAGCATAAAGGATTTAACTTTATGACAAGATGATGGGCTTTGACTTCTTTATTAGAGATAATGTGAGTATATATGGGGTTTAGATCAATGGAGAGAGTAAAGTCCCTTGAGTATGAAGAGTTTGCACATTTCCATCTCACATCCACTATATGTATATAGAGTGAATGCACTTATTCAAAGTCTACCTTTCCTATCTAACTCACCCCTATCGCTTCTCCTACATATACATATGCGTATGTATACAGGCGATATATCATGAGAAACTGCATGTAGGTTGTTGCGTTATCGTTTAAACGTTACGTCAGAGCTTATGGAATGGAGACTATATCCAATTTGATAGAGCTTATATTTTTACTAACATATATCAGAAAAATCGATAATTGTTATATATTGAGAAAATAAGAGTTAAAAAATATATATTGATGTTGTGTTCTCAAAAAAAAGTTTTTTTGAAGTAGAGTTCATGATGTAAATAGCAAAAACTGTATCTACTTTAAAGCAACCTCTTATTGAATTTATAATAAATAACAATCGGGTAACTGATTCCAATTTATATATGTATGTATATATATAGTATCAATTTGATTTTTTTTAAAATCAATTTGAACTCGGTTTTTTTTTGTGATGGAATTGCGGTTTTGTGAGAAACTGCGTGCAAATAGTTTTCGGTTTTTTTCTTTCTGAATATTAAAGCCCCGATACGCTTTAGCAGCTCTTGAAATAAAATAAAATCCTATCTCTGTACTCGATTGGGCTCGGTTTCCACTTTGAAAAATGTGGAGATATACGAGATTATACAGGATTATTACTAAAAAAATTGTTTTATTTACAATAATTTGTACATTTTTTTGCAAAAAATATAGAACGGACGTTTCAGAAGAAGAATAAAACAGCAATTTTTGTTAGTAGCTTTATTAGTAATTCATATCTGTCCGAAACAGAATGTCTGTAGGAGACAGTGACGACTTCCGTATTGAAAAGTTTGGTTTAAATCCAAACAAAACTTTCTAGCTTCAATTAAAAATTAAATTCAAAAGTTTTGTTCAAATCATTTAAATTTCAACGTGAGTGGATTTTTGCAACTGGGAAAAATATTTGGTTGACGGAACAAAAGTTCAGTTGCCCCGAACATTTTATTGAGCCGATCAAATTCTTTTGTTTCATCATTTTGACTGTTAGTAGTTCCTATACTTAAAAATTTTGTTGACACGTCAAGAACTTGACTATCATTTTTTCATTGTCGAAGAGATGTTTAGATAAAAATAATGGCCATTGAATCGGAGAGAATCCAAGAGAGCAAAGACTAGAAACTATAGAAAGGTGTCCACAGCAGTTAATTAGAAGTGCACGGACATGTTTCATTAGCATATAAATGAGCAAAGTGTACTGATTGTCAATTTCAAAGCCGTCATTTCCATAATGATTATAATCGTCACAGGTTTTGACAAGCAATTTATCCAGAAGTAAAACTTGATTTATATATCTTACCTTTTTCTTCGCACTTATAAAAAATGTAAATAAAGAACAATTACATTAAATAAAATTAATTATAAACTCTAAGGCTATGTATTTTGAAAGATTACGTGAGTTTTCAAATTGAAATTTTAATTATTTCCAAACTTCCCAGATATTTCTATCTTATTCCTTTCTTCTTCCATAGATTTGGAACCTTATAAATGAGAAATGACAGGAGTTCTTTCGCATCTCTACTTTTTTTCAGCATCACTCGGAATTTAAGTACTCTATCTCAAGCATGTGTCGCATCACATTTGAAACCAAACTCTGAAGCTCTCTGTAAACTTATTTTTCGATTTCGTTTTTCTACTCAAGAATAACGTTCGTGGGTGTAAACTGGAAATTTTTTGACGAGTGGTAACTGAAAACGTTTATTTGAACTGAGTTTCGAGGAATTTCGTTTATTTACTTTTCAAATATTTTTTCAAGTAACGAAAAAGAAAATTGATTTAGATATATAATAATAAATCTGTACTTTTAGAAGAAAGAATTTCTATTGCAAAACGGTTTTAAAATAAAACGTCTCGCCTAACACAGCATTACGACAGAAGTCTTCATACTTTTAAGTAGACTTCATTGTTGCACAATAGAATTTTATTGTTATTGCTTGGTGTAAAAGATACGGCAATTTAAAAATGCAATCAAGAGAAATGGATGAGGACTACGTAACCAAGTGCTATAACTGCCCATGAGCCTTGTATTCGAACTTTTATCGTCAAGATTTCCAATTTTATTGAACATTTGCACAAGGTGTCATAAAATGACTTGTGCTCATTTTTAAATACGGCTACAGTTCACAGGGACGCGCTATATATCACAAATTTAAAAAAAACACGTTCGATAAGATTTCATCAGGGACTTTTGATGCAACTTTCTTGGGACAAATCTAATTGTCGCCGCGGAAAAGTTGGAAAATTCTATTTCCCTCCTAGTACACCTCGGCGCTTCTGACGGAAACTCTCATTGAATTTGGCATGCTATATATTCCGCAGGATTTTTATTCCGTTGACTCTTATATCGAATTTCAAATAAGATCCCCAGGAATCGAGGAATTTTGTATTTAATGAAAAAGTCATTACATTTCTCGACAAGTCAAGAAAAAGTTACAAAATTGCATGCCTAGTTGATTTCCTATGAGAGAAAAGATCAATTTTCATATTTCAAATGATCAATAGTACTATAAAATAGCTTCGAGAAAAAATTCTAACTCAAGGATTTCAAATAGTAATTAGTTTAATTAACTACTTTTAGCCTCTGCCTGCCTTTCCCTTGAACGTGGATCCTATTTCTCAGACCTGTTTTTCCAATGTTCGTCTGACATATTAAAGTTTTTTTCATCGGAACTTAATATCCATTAGGAACTTTGCAACTTCAGTTCTCTCAACAAATTTTAAAAACTAGTTAACTTTGATGGAAAAAATATTAATATACAGGGAGGGTGATTATATAACTTTTCACTTACACTTTCACTTACATTTTAATTTTTTGATTTTCACTTTTTCCAAATACACGTGAATTTTGAAGTTTCAAATGTCAGTGAAATTTAAAACGTCAAAATTGGCATTTACGTGTATTTTGGAAAAGTGAAAGTGAAAGTGAAAAACAAAAAAGTGAAACAAAAAATTGTAAAAAAATTTTTTACAAACATCCTCTAAATTTTTCATTCTCAGATTTCATTCCAAATATTACTATACGAGGAAATGATGATACTTATTACCAAAAAAAGATTCATCCCCATATCTGCATTGATAGGGTACTACTTGGAATTCTTTTTCGAGATTATTATCTAATAATTATTTGGGGGATGAAATTAAGTAATACTCCGGGACAGATATGGGGATGAATTTTTTTTTGGTATTACATCATATCATTTCTAGTAATATATGGAAAAATCTAAGAATAAAGCATTGAGAGAGTCCCTACAAATTTATTTTCGAGATTTTTGTCTTATATAACGAGTTTGGGAGTAAAATTAAGCAGTCCTCCGGGACAGATATAGGGATGAAACTTTTTTTGATATCACACATTATCATCTGCTGGAAACATTTGGAAATAAATCTGAGACTAGAACATTTAAAGGGTATTTGGGAATTTTGTTGTCGCGATTTTTGTCTTATAAGGAATTTGGGGGTGAAATTAAGTTTCGACTGACATAACTAATAGGGTCTAGAATTAGCTAGGATGGGATATCGATTGTAACTATAGCAAGTTTATCTTTCAAATAAGGGTCGAATTTATCACTGAAATATGAGAGGATAGATTTGAGTTACGAAACTAACATCAGTCGACATCTGAAGGGTAACAAGATCGATTATGCTTGTATGTACACAAAGGCACAATAATTTAGTGATCAGTGAGTCTATCGGGTTCGACAAGATTAATATTGTGTTATTCATAGAACATTCTAAAAGGGGCTTAATCACAAGTAACAAACTTTGCTTCCTGCATTCTGTGGCATCCAGTTTATCAAGAGTTTATTCAAAAAAGGGATGTACCTACTTCCGAAAAGGGTCCACCACCGATTACGAATATGATAGTGGAAATTGGCAACTAGTCGATTTTCCTTTGCCATTTCCCGTTACCAATTCCCTTTGCCATTTTCCTTTACCGTTTCTCTTTACCATTACCTTTTAACATGATTTCATATTTTACTATTTCCCTTTACCATTTCCTTTTACCGAGCTTATTTAACATTTCCCATTTTCCTTTACCGTTTCTCTTTACAATTACCTTTTAACATGATTTCATTTGACCATTTCCTTTTACTATTTCCCTTTATTATTTCCCTTTAACATTTCTATTTGCCATTTCCCTATATACCATTTCCCTTTACCATTTCCGTTTATCATATACCTTTACCATTTCCTTTTACGATTTTCCTTTACCATTTCCGTTTACCAATTCCCTTTTCCATTTCCCTTTACCATTTCCTTTTACCATGATTTCCCTTTACCATTTCTCTTTAACATTTCCCTTTACTGTATCCCTTTACCAGTTCCCTTTATCATATATATACCTTTACCATTTCCAAACTATAACTCGTAGAAAAAAATGTGTATTTCGATGAAATCTACAACTTTTGTTGGGAATATTTTTAAAAATTTTGTATGTTAGCTGAGATCAACACAAAAAACCACGATTTTTTATGGTTTTTTCATGGTTTCACTATGAAAATCGCTTATGTCGCCATTTTTCACTTTATTCGTAATCAGCGCATCAAAATACATTATATAGGTATACGCAGTTTGAAGGAAATCAAAGGTGGACCCTTTTCTGAAATTTATCCCAAAAAAGCAGTAATGACAGTATATCTCAATCATATAGTTATTAAGATCATGTTTAAAACTCGTTCTGGGAACACTAATGAAAATATAGTGACTCTTACTCCCTCCGAAAGTATAATATTTTATGCTCACGTTATTAATCCCTAAGTCCAGACAAGATATCAAATTCTATACGAAGCTAAAATTGTATATAAGGGTATACTATACAGAGTTGAAATATTCAGTTTAAATATTGTATAATACATCAATGTAAAGCAAATTATTCGTCCGACTCATTTCTATTTATTTTTTCATATTTTATTGGTAAATTCTGGTTGTTTAGATTTTCATTATTTTCTCATGAAATATTCAACAGCAAATAACGAACGAACGAACGAGGGAGAGCAACGAAATGTGAAAACGAGTATCAAAGTTTTTAATTTCTTGGCCTAGT
>JAUESI010000010.1:14882642-14907486 GCA_032275145.1 Synergus laeviventris | reverse complement strand
ATAAAAAATGTTACACTATTTTATTTGCAGATAAGTAAATACAAATATTTATTTAGAAATTATGAAGTTCTAACCAATACTCGACTTCCTCACTTTACTTAACAAATATTATAATTTAAAATTGTTTCCCTCCATAATAGCTGATAATGTACTCAATTCTTAAATAGAAATATGTTTACAGATCGAAAAATGTCATATTAACTAGAAAGTTTGATTCAAATAATTAGAAGTTTTTTAACCAGACGCTTCTAGTAACTATAACTAGAAATTTTTTTTTCGGAAAAGGATGCCTGTATAAGTTGACGATTTTGAAAAAAAGATTCAAGAAAATTGTACACTATTGACTGAAGATAGAGTATTTGATTAGAGGCAAATTCTTGAAATCTAAATAAACAATAGGGACCTCAATTGAATAAAAGGGGCAATGTTTTTTTACACTCTATTTTATTCTTGTAAATATTTAATGATATTAACAATTTCGTAAATAGGATGGGTCCAAAATATTCGTTGTAACTTTCATATAATATATAGCACTAATGTTGAGACTATAAGTTGGAACTTGAAGTCATGCGAGCTTTGTTGGCTAGCGGAATATAATACTCTACAGAATCTGATACAGTTTCCCGACTAAATTTATTGAATTTGAAACAATCTTAGTAAATGGATGGATGTCGTATGCCAATTCCGGAATATAATTATTAATCATCAATTTTGATTGAGGCTAAAGATTATGAAATAATTCTCTGAAATTTTTAAAACTTTTTCTACTGTTTCCAAGGGAGTTTCATCGAATAAAGAATTCGAAATTTTTAATGAATCTTGTGCAGAATTGGAATTTTTTTTTCATATTGAGTTAGAGGTTCTTTACAGACATGTTTTATTTTAATAAAACGCCATTTCCACACTATATTTTGCACTCTTTCAAAGAAATTTTTATAAACCATTTAATATTCATTACATAATTTTCTCACTTCACTTTCACTGAAAAATATAATTGTTTCAATTGTTTTTCAGTGAAATGAAAGTGGACTCTCATTCCACGATTTCATTCAGTGAAAATCCACTGAGAACCGGTGGAATTTGACTGAGAATCAGTGAAATTTGACTGATTTTTCACTGATTCAAGTTTAAAGAGATACTTTTTTGTGACTGATTTATTTGTCAGTTAAAAAAGTAAAATTTTTTTATCAATTCTGTTCCAGTTGTCTCTGGCGTTGGCGTCGACGTGGCGTATCACGGACATGTCATGGGGTTTTACGTTACGTGAGGATAATTCAACATGCGTATATATATATATATATACCGTAAATCATTTCTCGCATTTCATTTAGACTCGTGACGTGAAGGGAGATAGAGTCTGATTTTTAAATTTTTCAAATAAATTAATAAATTAACTTTTTGTGCTTAACAAATAAAATCACTTGAAATTGAAATCCTAATTTAGGAATTTAAAAGTTTGTGCAGTCATAAGAAAAATGTGCTTTCTGATTAGGAATTCAGGCAAAGAATACTTAATGTTTCAAACTTGATTCACTTTTCAATTTAATTAGCCTAATGAAATTTAAAAATGTATAGATCCGCTACTCAGACGAGCAATGTAATTCCTCTGATTGTGGGATTATAAAATAATAGTAATAGAGTCAGAATTTCATTATCTATTTGCTTTTATGGATTTATTCCCAATTGACTCGAAAAATTCGCTCTTGTATATTTTATAGTACCACTTAAAGAAAATTCTAATTAAATGAACTAGAATTATGGTTAAATATGCCCTTACTATTTTTTCTAGTTAAAATAACCAGAATTTAGTTTTTTAACTACAAATTCTGATTGAAATATCCAGAATTCTAGATACTTTAACTAGAAAAAAATAGTAAGGGCATATTTAACTATAATTCTAGTTAATTTAACTAGACGTTTTTTTGAGTTTATAAACTTTTAATTATTTTCGAGTTAAAATTAGCTTATTTATCGAGAAAAATTGATAAAAGATGAAGAGAAAATTAGTAGATTGGTTATAAATGGTTTAAGAGTTTCTAGGGCGCTTAATCGAATTGCAATTAAAAGCAACAGAATTTGATTCAAGAGAACGGCATGCACCTATAGACAAAGCAAATGCAATGAATTTGTGCAGCCACTGACGAGGTCGCTTAAATCAATAGTTGATAAATTTACCGTAACTCCAGCTAGTAAACATCCTTCAAGACGAGATCTAATTAAAGACTTAACTTCTATAGCTAAGATCATACGTTTGACCCTTATCTCAGATTTTCTCTCACTCAACCGGAAAAATCATTATAGACATCGGTTAACTTTCTATTTACTTTCTTACTTCACGACTTTATACTGAGAAAATTTTTCCAGGAAATAAACAAAACTTTGGCTGCTATACAAGCAAGAAAATATTGAATTTGACGTTTTTGAAATGTCACTTCAAATGTCACTATCTCGAAAATGAGATTTTTACATTTTAATATATTTTCAAAGTATGTAATGTATCATTAGAAATTCTTTAAGTTATCCCTATAGTGACCAATTTTCAAACCAGCCACTCTGATATCGTAATCTAAATAGCTTTTTAATTTATTTAACCCGAAATGTTCTTTTCTCTTTAAATTTCAGGGGAGCATCTGTAGTGATCTTTTTCCTTGAAGTTACATGGGCAATCACCCTTTTTATACAAATTTGCATCAAGTAAGTGACAAATACTTATAAATAATAATAAAATAATAAAACTGTCTCAAGTTTAATTTAATATAAACTTTAGAGATTGCTAATCAACTTTTATAAAAGTACTACTTTGTTCTGTACTGTAAACTTTCTCCTTTCCATGAAAGATATAAAACACAATGTGTAAAAATAAAACTAGAACATGTGTCTTAATTACATCAACAAAACCTTGCTTCTAGCATTCGTCTTTGGTTTTTTTTAACTACGTCGTTTCTCAGAGTGCCTCTAGAAAAAGAAAACTAAAAACAAAGGAAGAGAAAATTGAAATTGACCTTGAAAATTAATAATTTAATATCTACTTTTTAGATTTAAAATTTATTTGAATAAATAGTTTAAATAAATATTTAAATATTTTAGAATAAATAGTGTTTGAATTCTAGAATATTCCCTATATTTATTCGATTCAGTTCGGAGGGTAGTTGACTTTTTTTAAATTGTAAAATTGCGACTCCAAAGAGCACGTTGCGTCGGATGGGGTAAATTCCAGAGGTGGAAGAGCAGTAAAATGAAGTCCCGAAGTGCATGTAAATTATATTGGAACGAACGACCAATCAAGTTACACGACCAAACGAATCATGAGGATTAATGTTGTTCACGGTATATACAATAACGTCTTGACATTTTTTCACTTTACCTACTTTGTCAATGTCTTCTATATAATTATTCTCTTCCGGTATAAATAAATCCTTTTTATGTCGTCCAATATTAATTCTTTTGAAATCGTAAATAACGTTTTCCGCTCCAATAACTTTAACAATAATATCTATTATACCTTTCCTCTCTTATTAAATTTAAATCCTTTCAGGAAGTATCATTTTTTATTTTCCTCCACACAAATTTTCCTCTCTCGGAAATTCCAGGGAAAAATAATATACACTAGGGTTGAACAATATAGAATCTAATAGAGTTATAAGAACAGAAAACTCAGGAATACTAAACCAACAAAATTTCAACCCTAAAAGATGATTTTTATAAAAAAATAAAAAAATATTGAAACAATATTGATACAATACGAATTTTCAAACAAACTAGAATTGTTAACTAAAAAGAAGAGACTGTGGAGTCCGTACTCAGCTTTAGTTGAATTTAATTTAATCGAATTAGTTTCACCGAATAAACAAAGAATTTAAATTGATGCTGGCTTTCAATTCAGAATTCAAAAATGTGTCTGGGAAGATAGTTATACTCCATAAGGTGGAAATATTCAGAAACAGATTTACATAATCTTCATTCGGAAAGAAATGTCAATTTTAACCTCGTATTTCGAACTATGTAATTTGATATATATGTGGCAATGAAACGACCGTGCCGATTTACATGATTGAAATTCTCCAACTTTAATATGATATATATACATATATAATATATATATATATATATTGATCAGAATAGAACTTTTTGTTAGGTAGGAAGGAAAACCTAAAATGATTATTTCTAGAAGAACTTCCTCTATGTAACTGCCAGTTGTCGTCGCAATCTGTGTGAACCCGCAATCTTCTCTAATTTCCGGGACAAATTTGTCCGTGACAGGAAAAAGGATATATACGTGAGCTTCCGTTAATTTTGCTCCGCAGGGAATTAAGACGCCGAGATTACGTGTTGATCAAACTAATATTGCTCTCTTTTATTGATTATGTGTAAAGGCGTCAACAATTAAAATTTTAATTCACGACCTAGTTTATTATTTAGACGTTTATCGACGCTATTTAATATTTTTGTTATTTGTTTTAGTGTTAATAAAAGTATTTATGGACTTAAAAACACCTTTTTATTCTACTTCCTCTCAAAGATTATGGAAAACCATATTGATTCTGTAAAAATTGATAGAAAACAAAAATATTATTCACTCTGATTTATAGAAATTAGGTACCACAAAAAAATATAAATTCTACTTACATTCGTCCATTTAAATTAGTATTCCTGCTGATAAAATGACTATTAAAAGACAATCACAATATTAAATTTTAAATTATAGGGACATTGTTTTCAATTGTAGCAATATTTGTGAAATGGGGAACAGTTTGAAAAAAAAATTGTCCAAAGTGGTTGTATAAATTTAAATCATTAAGTTTTTTAAACATTGTTCCAACCTAGAAAATATTATTTAAATCTGGCTAAATATTTGTGTTTTAAATATACATATTAAACATAAAAGAAGAACTTTCAAGAAACAAATAAAGTGAAATGAACGTAGTGACAATTGTAAAGTTATCAACAACAATTTGCTAAAAAATTAATAACTTTTTTTAAAAGTGCCCCTCTATATTTTTGAGGCTTGTCGGCAGAAAGCTTATTTTCATCGGGCCCGGTATTTAAACCCGACGAATTTTGATATCACAAAACATTGATCTTTGGTAAAATTCCGATTTTACCATAAAAATCTAGGAAATAATATCTTCCAGAAATTCGGAGACACTCTCTCTCTTAATCCCAATGCTATCCTACTTAAAAATATAAACATTCATACCACGGAGAAAAATGGAGGGTCAAAATTTAGAGGGTCAGAATGACCCTCTAGATAGTCAGACCGTCCCTCTACTTTTTTTTTTACATAATCAATTTAATTCTCGTTTTATATTTAGTTTGACAATCCGAGATGATCAAGTAGATCCTCTCAGATGATCAAACCGACCTTCTGAAATGATCAAGACGATTATCTGGGATAATCGAGCCGACCTTCTCTGAGATGATCGAATCGATCCTCCGCGAAAATCGCGTGATCATATATAGTATGACAGCATGGCGGTCAATTCTGTATAGTTTCCGCTAATTTCTGCGAATTTTCACAAAGGACGCTATCATCAACGAACGACTTGTGGTGTTTGATGCTATTTTTATAAGAAAACTGGAAAACTACGAATTTATTTCATTTTGACAGTAATATAGAAGGAGATAATCAAGGATTGAATACGATCTTGGGTTACAGTGAAAGTTTTTCCGCAAATTATTACTGTAGATTATGTAGATTGCCTAAAACTAAAGTCCAGTATGCTACCGAAATTATGGATACCGATTTAAGAACTGAGTCGAATTACAACAATGATGTACAAAATAGCAATTTTGAAACCAGTGGTGTAAAAGAAAATTGTGTTTTTAATGAAATTCCTGATTTCCATTGTGTATTTATTGCCGACATTATATGCATGACCTTCTCGAGGGAGTTTTACCATATGAAACGGGTTTAGTGTTCCATCAAATTATTCTAATTGATATAGAATTATCGATTTCGATCGTTTCAATGCTATAATTCGAAATTTCAATTTTCAATTTGGAACATGCCATCCGCGTTTGGTGACTAGAGATCAACTAAAAAACAAATTTATTAAAATGTCAGCAGCCGAAATACTCACATTTATTACATATATACCAATTATGTTTGGTCATCTCGTACCTGAGGACAAAATACATTGGCAGTTACTGATCAAATTGAGACATGTTATGCCTTTTTTAACTTGCTCTTCCTTTGATTCGGAATGGTTTAATTATTTAGATAACTGCATTTCTGAACATCATTGTTTGTATATTAAATTGTTTGGGTCTTTAAAGCCTAAACATCATTTTATGCTTCATTATTCAACAATTATAAAAAGGATAGGACCCTTAGAGAATATTTAGGCAATGAGAGAGGAAGCCAAACATAGGGAAAGAAAGTTGACTTCCAATTCCGTTTCGACAAGAGTCAATATATGCAAAACTATTGCAATTAAACAACAACTTATTCTTTCTAATAGACTATTATTAAAGGAAGGTTTTGATTCTGAGTTTGCAAGTGGCCGTTTAAGAGAGTTTAGTGCGGAAACTGCCGATGCTTTAGCAAATTTAACCAACTATGTCCCAAACAATTACCTTGCGGCTGATATGGTTAAAATATATGTAACACTCAATACAAATGTGATTCAGTAGTTAGTATTGATGGAGACGATGATTTTCCGAGTTTCGCACAAATTAAAGAAATTTTAATATCTTGCGAAAATAATGATATTCTGTTTTACTGCGATATCTTTAAAACCGTAGCATTTTGGGAGCACATCTTCGCTCATGAAGTTAAAAAAACATTAACAATGTTGTTTGTTAAGCAATTAGATTTAGTAAATCATCGTCCTTCTCTTGCGTACGAGACTTCAAGTAAGATTTATATTGTTACAAAAAGTGTAATTTAATTCTAAGACGTAGTTTGTTTGATACCCAATATTTAATTCATATTCGTAATATATTATAAACGAGTTAATAAAAGTATTTATTTATAATTAGATTTTTCATACTTTAACCCACTCATTATCAAATTCTTTTGCTTCTATATCGACCTGTTCTAACAGAAATGTTGTATCTCGCAAATTTGTTAATGAAAGTTGTATTTCAGCATATTATATGTTTGAGATACAACTTTTATAAAAAAATTTTCGAGATACAACAGTTCTGTTAGGAAAGGTCGATAATTCGAGATTATCGAGTTTACCATCTAAGATAAGCAAGGCGACCCTCTGAGATAATCCAGCAGATCGCCTGGGATAGTCGAGTTGACCCTCTGAGATAAGCAAGTCGACCGTCTGAGATGATCAAGTCGACCCTCTGAGATATAATCCGGTTGACCCTCTGAGATGATCAGTCTGACCCTCGAGATAATCAGATTGACCCGCAGAAAAAATTACCTGCCTCCCTAGCTATATTTAAAAAATGAACAAAGTTAGACCAACACACTCAATCAAACTCACTCCAAGGTTCTCATTCATACCGCCCAGATGTAACAAAAATCCTTAACCTAGGGGTTAGGTCCCGAGACTCTTTCAGCACCTGAACTTGAAGCCACATTAGCACAGCACACCTGAAATCGTATACCGTTTTTAAAAATTAAAAAAAGAGAATTTTAAAGTACAAAAACATTATTTATAAAGAGTCAGCTAGCGAAACTAAACTTCGTTAACGTACAATTACAAAATGTAATAATTATTAGTATTTTAAATACAAATAATTCTAATAATCAATTAAAGTATTGCTGCAATAACTTGCCAAACAAAAAGTGATTCGAATTTAATTTCCAGCTGTCTATTTTCTCTAATAAATACTCAAATCTAAATTCCTAGTTCAATCTTTAAATTAATTGGAAATATTCCGTTCCCCTTTTATTTTACTAATAAACCGAGGAATTAGGATTAATAGATTGAGTGATATTTTAAATACTAAAATGATCAATAACCGAATTCATAATCACAAATTGTTGAGGCACACACTATTTAGCTACAATACTTAACTGTGGCATCAAATTTCTAATAATTTTTATAAGTTATAATTGTTTTATTTAACAAATTCAGATTTATTAGAAAGTATGATTTAATTTTAAATTATTCAATGTCTAACTTTTTATGTCAATATTGTTCAATTTTCTTGCTAAAAGATTATAATTACTTTTAAATTAGATCGCTAGTCACCCTGAGATTCGAAGTATTAATACAAGTCAAGAGCAATATCTACAAACAAAGCACACATACAACAGACGCTTAGATTTTGCAGTTGACTAGAAACGCAAAACGGTATACGCCAAAATAAAACATCCATATATGCTAAAGATTACCAATTTTATTTTTATATCAGACTTGATTGAAAAAGTGAAATTTTTCTTTTAATCTGAAAATTAAATTAATTGTATTAGAGTCCAAGAATTTCATAAAGATATGCAAATGCAAATACAACAAAAAGATTTAAAAATTAAAATTTATGATAAAAAATATTATTGATTTAATAAAAAAATATTGACCTTCGGATTTTCTAAGTGTTGAAGGAAAATGTCAACTACATATAATTAATGGCAAAAATCATTGTTATTCTATAGATTTCCTTAAAAACGCAGAATTCCCGTAATTCTCTTCTCCGCACATTAACTTAAAATTGAAATTTCTTTTCATGGTTTTTAATAATAATAGTAAAATATTATTGAATGATATAAGAAAGCCGTATTATCTAGGATCACCGAGAAAAAGCTAAAACTGTGTTAATGAATATGAAAATGATGAAAAATTATTCGTTAATTAGGTATTTAAGAATACCTTGATTAACGGTCACTAGGTGATTTCGAATTTTAATTATACCAGCCTCTGTGTCGGTCCTTGGACCATTCATCCTGCGACATTGATCGGAGGCACCTGAAAGAGACGTACTAGTTTGCGGATTCCCTCGTAGAAGCGATGGCAGCTTCAAACAGTTTCCTATCCTTCAGTTCTGCAAAAGAACCATTTTCATTAATGAAACGATAAAAATATTCGTCTAAACAACTCATCAATTAATAAAAAATAATAATAATTTACCTGGTACCGCGTTGAGCGAGAATCTTAAAGGTCTTGATAATCCAAAAAGGGAATTTGCACTTCACTTCATTCGTAAAATAAGATTGAATTACTCTAGTTTTTAAAAGAAAGTTTTATCCTAAACTTTTTGATTTAAATCGCAGATGCCCGAAATTCGATTCAAGGAGAATTTATTACCTGAAAAATAAAAGAAATACAAAACATTAGAATATATTAAGATGAATAAGTGGAATTTATTGAATCAAGTTTCAAAGTTCAAAAAGTTTGCAAAGCTGATCTAAAAGATTAATTCCCTGACTATTCCTGATTTCCTGAAGTTTCTGGATTATTTAGCAATCCATAGATTCTAAGAAAACTAAATAAAAATTAAATTAAATGAAACGTGAGGTGAATCAATTGGCATTTTGTTCCAGAAACGACGAGTCTATCTGTTGGAGCTGCTGGTTGAACGTTCTGATGATAACGAGAGGTTGGCGAAGGTCTTTGTTTTACCTTCCCGTATCCTGCATTTTGGCTTGGAAACCATACAGACTTTGGCTTTCTTTTGTTGCCGGTAAGTATTCTTAACTCTATCATCTATAGACACACCGAGAAAAAATAGGTAGACAAGACACTGTTTGGAGTCTTTAGAAACTTGAAGCAAAGTTACATAATTGAAAATACGTTTTTGGCACATGAAAGTGTATTCCATTTCCGCTTGAAGAAGGAAATGGAATAAAACAATTATTGAATTCTCAACCAAATAATAAGCGAAAAACGAGAAAAGAAAATGAGAATTTTATTGAAAATAGAGGAAAGAAAAAGGAATTAAAAAAAAGGGAAAAACCGAGATTAGGCGAAAGACTGTGAAGTCTGTAGAAAGAAAAATTTGTTCACTTGGAACACAGAAACTTATTTGTATTATATGTATTTGGATCGAATAAAAATTAGAATGAGTATGTCGTAACTTCAAACAAATTGTGCCATAAAATAACAAGTTTTCTTTCAGTATTATGACATGTGGTCCTAAAAAAAGTTTATAGCATCATAAACATTCCAATTTAAGGAAGTTTCTCTGGATAATTTAAGAGTTGCTCATCTTATTACGTCTTTTTTTAGCTTAAAAATTGTACTCAAACGGAAATCTTGTTGAAAATTAGGTAAAACAGTGTTTGTTTAAAGACCCTGATATAAAACTTTCAGCTTTCTAGCAATTATTTATTGAAGTGGTTTTACGGTATTTCTAAACTATTTTTTCTTTGCTACAGCTGGACTTTTGGCAATTTTAGCTCTAGCGCATATTGCATCTAGTGCACTTGATCGTCGGAATTCTGGCCAGGTGAATGGCGGTGTTGATCAAATGGGAGAAAGTCTTTTACATACAAGACCAGAATGCTACGATCACTTCGAGGAGGTTCTGGTAAAAATATAATCACTTAATTATCTTATAACTTTTTTTCAACTAGTCAAAAAGACTAACAGGATTTCTACAAATTACATTTCGTAAATAACAAATTACTGAATTTAAAAGTTCAACCATGAAAATTGGAGTGATACATTCCAATTGTTATAACAAAAAAGATTCTATTATTCAATCAAATTTGCTTAACATTTAAAACCTTAAAATTTCAAATTGTTTATGTACCTTTGAAATTGGTAAATAATTTTAGAATTAAAATTGTACATATTCGATAAAATCATAATAAATAACCAGCTTCTTTTTTAATGAAGTAACTGTTACAATTCATCGAAATTTGATATTTTGTATTAATTTTAACCCTCGAATCCTGCTCCAAAATCAAAAATAAGGTTATGATGTCTTTTTTATCAAACAACTTCATGGTTAATACCATTAAAACGAAGAAGAATGAATGAATAAAAAATATATAACAAGTTATCACTCACAATAAGAACCAATTGATTCCAGCTATATAGTCGAAAATGTAGGCATTTTTATAAGACAGTGAAAATAAAATCCTGGTCTATTATATATAATAGAAAGTATAAGGTATCTACTTTCTATTGTATACTTATATTACGTGTTACTTAATGCGGAATAAACAGTGTGATTTCTTCATTGAACATCACTCTTTTACAAATATTTGACCTTAACTTTGCTCTGTATTTATCGAACATAGTGAATAAACATAGATCGTTATAATCAAAACAAGCAATATATTGACACAATTAAAAATTTACGGATTTTCTGGTTCCAGCAGTAAATAAAATCATAAAAACTGAGTTTGATCAAATGCGGATGAATAATTCGGGGAAAAATGACTTAACCCTACGTAAAACACAAAATTTAATAATAAAAAATCATGAGATTATTACGATTTCAAGCAGAGTTTCAGCGAAAGGCGAAAAGCTGACGTCATTTCTACACATATGTCAAGATGTCCACCATGTCCACTTTAAAACTTTTAGATTAAAAAATTCGCGATTTTATGTTTAGAAATAAAAAAACTAATTTTTGAAATATATAAATACTGACTGTTATAAATTATATGAAATTAATTATATTCTTTAATTTAACAATAAATATTGAAAAAACTTGCGTAGTTGGCAAGATGGCGATAGTTCCGAAAGTCGGTTAATTCAAAATCTAAAAGGATCGAAGCAGTACCTTTATTCGAAATAATAAAAAAGCGTTCGAAAAGCTCCGAAATACAAGGCTTCCAAATTTTACATTCTACCTGTTATTAAAAAATTCTCAATATTCATAGTTGAAAAACATTTGCTTTATTCATTTTTCAATTTGAAATTAAATCAAAAATGCTTTTAAATTTTAAATATTCTGTTTCTATTTTTAAAATGTTCTGGGGAACTAAAATATGAGAATTTTCAATTCATTAATTCACAATAAAAATGATAGATTATTATGTTGTTTATTTGGCAAATAATAATATTATCCAGATAAAATACGATAAAACAATGAAATATACGAGTCAATGAGTAACATATAATAAATTTTAACTCAACAAGTGTCGAAGGACTCAAGTTCTAGTCGAAAATGTAGGCATTTTGATCTAAAAAATAAATGAAAATAAAATGAATGTTAATAAAAATGATTATATATCCATATAATATAGGTGTTATAGTGTACTATATTTATCGAAAATGAGTATAAAGAAACACAGACTGCAGATCAGAGATAATAAAAGGAATGAAAATAGAAAACCGATAAATTTGACAATAATGAGAATCGTCAGGATTGAAGTATTTTCAGTTTTCGGCAGTAAATAACATCAAAAACTGATTTTTATCAATTAATGATTAATAATTCCGATAAAGAATGACTGAACACTACTTCAAATCTGAAATATGATCAAAATTACGTGTTCGATAATGATTTCAACTTTTAACTAATAACCGTTACGACGAAACCTGAAAATTGTATTACTACTACACATGTCAAGATATCTACTTTTAAATTCTCAGGTTGAAAAATTCTTGATTTTATTTCTAGAAATAAAAAAAATAATTTCTCAAATATATAAATACCATTTATTGTAAATTCTACGAAAAGAATTATATTCTTTAATTTCAAAATAAGTATTGGAAGAACTGGCCTAGCTAGTTTGAAAAATAGCGGCCGGTCTAAATGGCAGCAAATTCAAAATCTAAATGAGTTTTAATGAGTTCCTTTATTCGAAATAACAAAAAAGTTTCTTTGCTTAAAATGAATTTCTAAGAACAGATTGATAAAATTGTTATTTTTAATAGGTGACTGAAGTTCTGGATGATGTAGTTTCGGGTCCCCCAGGACGTTACTTTGACAGCGATGGGGAGATGTGACAGGAAAGACAGTCTTCGTGGGCGAGTGAAACCGACGAAGACAGTGAACCAGAACAAAGAATTTGTCAAATCGCCACTTTATCTTAGTCCCACAAAAAGGAACATTGCCTATTTAAAACCCCGATTCCGAGAACCAGATTACACCCGTTTTTAATCTCACGTACCAAAAAATTGTCGCCTTTTTTGTACAAATTGCAATATAAATGTGATTAAAGCTTGGCTCTAAAATATACGTAATTTCAAAAGGTTCACAGAAGAATTAAATTGGCTTTCATTCATAGGTTACTTAATACAACAATATTTTTGTAGAACTCACAACAGTTTATTTAGCAAAATTATTTTTGAATTTTCAAAGAATGTTCGATAATTAACCTTTATGTATTACTGTTCTTATAAAGAAATTAAATTCTTGCAATAATATATGGCAGATTTCATTTAGTTTGTAAATTTTTTGTTGTGAACGCTAAGAGTATAAGGCAATTATTGTATTATAAAAAAGTGTATGTCAAAGTTAGCGTTGGTGTCATAAATTTGGTGCCAAATAATTATAAATATATACGATGTAAATATTTTTAGAGTGATCTAAGAGTGTCTGATTTTTCTATGTACGTAACAATGTCTCTAGAGATTATAAAATAGAAATGTCAACTACGAAATAATTGATATTTAATTAACTTTTTTTCATTGCATTTATTCTACTATTAAATATTAAATACGATGTTGTACAAGTATAACAATTTAATAATAAAATCACGTTAAAGAGAATCATTCGTTTCCTCTTTTTTGGGACAATGCTTCTGGCATATTTATAAACTATATAAAACAATTACAGAATCAAGCAGTGATTATCCAGTAACCATTGCTGTAAAATGCGATTTCTCTAGATTTGGCAAAATCTCAAGGGCCATTTTTCAGAAAAATCCTTTGAAGCAACCAACCAAAATATAAAAATAAGTCACTCCTTTAGATAAATAAAAAAAAATAGATATATATACATAGATTTGTCGAAAAATGACCCTGGGAATAAGTACTGAATACGAGTGACTTTACTTACTATCTAGAAAAAAAAAATGGTAAAAAATCGTAATACTAATTGTTCTTTAACAAAAGGAGCAAAAATGCTCGTTTTTAAACCCGTGTGTAATAAGACTTTTATTTCCGACATCAAGAAATTGACCTGCTTTTTAAAAAATTAATGAAGAAAAAATTCAAATAAATCTTCAAAAAACTGTTTTACAATTTCTGATGAGGCTTCATTGGTTCTACTCATTTTTTCTAAGGGTGATTTCCTTGCGATATGCATTTCGTATTTCAGTTTATCAATCATTTGCAGCGGATATCATGTAGAGCTATATAATTTCGAAAATTTTTTTGCATCACTTGAGGGGAAATCACAGCCATTTCCTAAATTTAATTCTTGGAGCTTTGTGGAACTTGTATATTCTGAACTCGATTCCAGGTAAGTAACTCGTCCAAAACTGAAATTAGATATGGATTTCCACCTAATCTTGCAACTTCAGCTCTGGCCTTTTCATTCAGTTCTAAAAGGATGGTTCTTGTGTATTGAAAGGAACCGAATTTTTCGAGGAGATTCACGCAATACTTTTTAACTTCGACGTTCTTTGTTCGCTGACGCAAAATGTCTAATTATTAATTAAGGAAACATCTTTAATCTTAAATTGAAATATAAAATCTTAATTCTAACTTGAGATATCTTTAAATCAATTTTTCTAAAGGATACTCATGACTCGACCATCGTCTGGGTAACTCTGAATCGCATGGATGATGGGAAAACTGAATTTGCCCTCTGAAAGATCTTCGCAATAGCTTTTGTTCTCGGTATACTATAAATGTATTATAGAATAAAATATTTTGTAACAAAGTACTCTCTAACATTTGTAGAAACATATTCAAGAGTAACTTTTACCTCCTGTAAACACAAATTGCAGTAATCGTCTCGAATTTGGAAATAGAGACCTAGAATTCCAGCCAGTGGTGTGAAGTCTTCCTTGCAACTGGAGAAGAGCTGCATCAGACGAACTGCTAAATTGAAGAGACCTCCAGTTTCTGAAGTGAAAACAATGATTTCTATAAGTAAATCTCATGACACACAATAAACGATATTAAGTATTTTGTATTTAAATTATTACACACTTCTAATAGTCATAGTCCTGTATTCTGACTCTGAAGGACAAATGTAGTTGTCTCTCCAGTAGATTTCCATTCCCTGGCCTCTGTGTAATTCCAGTGCCTGTTCTGAATATACTTTAGTTGCCTGTTTGAAAACAAATAATTTTAACTTCAATCTTTCTATTTATAAAGAAGCAATTCTATTTGAAAACGAAAGAAATATCAGTCAGTATATTTGAAAGACTTTGAGACAAAAAAAAGCTTGAGGATGTTAAAAATATCAAGGGAGGTTTTGTTTTTGAGAAGAATTAGATATTGAACCCTTTTCTTTCGAAGAAAATAACGAACCTCGGGATGATTCAGAGATAAAACTCTTTCTAAGGCAATAAAGAGGACATAATTGGCAGCATTGATTGTACTCGCCACTCCATAAATTGAATGAGCCACGGGAATTCCTCTTCTCAGAATAGAATTATCCTGAATATCATCTATTCTGAAGGGATAAATAACTGGTTAATAATAAATTACATAAACTTAAAGTTAATTCTGTTATTATCTCAAAAAATAAACCATCTTTTTAAATTGCAATGAACTTACAAGAGACTTGAGTTGTGAAGCATTTGTGTGATGTCACCCACATGCTGGAGCTTGTCTTTCGGAATTTTCAACCAAAAATTAAAAGCGTGAGCCAATTTCGCTCGGATTTGCTTTCCTGGCACTTGGAGAATATAAGTAAATGGCTGGAGCAGTTTCTGCAACCAATATTTGATTAGGGTTTCTATACAAATTATTTAAAACTTCTTGATTTGGAAATTTATGTAAACAAGATAAGTATTACTAAAATTACAGGTTACTAAAATGAGATGCTAAGAGCAACTAAGAGGTAGTGCGATAACAGCGGGATAACAACAAAACTGAAGGTTTTGTATTGTGAAATAATAACCTTGTAGCTACATCAATCTTAAATACCATTTTGCAATTACGCTAATAAAATAAATATTTAAAGAGGTTCACAAAATTCAAATGCAAAAAAAATGGAGACTATATATAGTCTCCATTTTTTTGTAAGAAGTAAGAATTTTTTGTAAGAGTAAGAATTCTTAGATTTCTAGTTGAATTATCTCCATACAAATTGTGAGCATTCGTAACGATATTTAATATTCAATTAAATAAAAAACAGAATATGCAAGCGACTAACCTCATCCTGGTCCTTGTCTCCACTCATTGAATAAAAAATGCTGTTTTTCTCTGAATCCATGATACAAAAGTAAAGAAACGATGTTCGATATTCTGTTTTTATCTTTCAAGAACTCAGTAAGTATGCAATTATTATCAGTATATATGCATTTATTATCAGTAAGTATGTATGTTATTTAATGTAATTTTGCGACCTTCGTAACCGTCAAAAAACTTTTATACACAATAAATGCAATAAATTGACAAGTTGTGCTGTGACAAGCCGAAATCCGATGCCGAACAGCGGAAACCGCCGAAATCAGCAGCTGTGACAAGCCGAACAAAGCCGAATGCCGAAACCGCCGAAACGAGCCCAAACTTGAACCAATTTGAACGTGTGATCAGCTGATTAAATCAAAAGCGCCATCTAAATGAAAGGCGCGAAATTTTTTTAGCAGTGGGGATAACGCGGTAAAATTTAAAATATAAAATAAAAAGTTCAACTTAAGTTTTTAAGTTAAAGAATTTATTGTAAGATTATTACAATTACAGTCTATTTTATTGACAAAAATGACTTAGTACATATTTACATTTCAATTCGGTCACAAATCTTTCCTGAATCCCGAAAAGTACATTTTTTTTTGTACACGATGGTAGCATAATTTAGAAACCGACAAAAATCGGTGATAATTGATATAAAAATATCTACAATTGAATATATAAGAATATATAACACAAACTGCATTAGAACCGATTCGTTTGAATACTTTATCGCAGGAAATACGATTTTATAATCGATCCAAGATTAACATTAAATAATTAAAAACTGTCCTTAAAACAATTTATAATAATAGATAGCAAATTACATGAGTCAATGTAAAATGTTCTCATGATTATAAAAATAACAATTTTTCATACTTTGCTCGATTTTCAGATCTCTCTTTCTGAAGAGACTTTAACAAGTACTACATTCCATTTTAAATTACATTAAAATTTAATATAAAATATTTACAAAAAACGAGTATTATAACAAAACTAATCGATAGTTCACTACGTCGATATTATTAATCAAGAATGACGTAAAATCGACATTTTTCACAGCTTTTCACCACTTAAATTGAGTACATTATAGTATGAATGGTCCGGAAACCTATCCAACTCGATGTAATCGGTTTCATCGAGAAGAAGTCCTTCTGTTAAACTTACTAATTCGCCAAACGAAGGCCTACATGCTGGGTCCTTATCCCAACAATAGTACATTATATTGTAAAGTTCTCTCTTACAATGCTCGGGTCTATCGAGTCTGTAGCCTTCTTTTATCCTCCTCATGACCTATACACAAAGTAATAAATTATTGATCACTTTTATTAATTAAAAAATAATTCGACTTTATCATTTCACTCAACAAATATTATAACTAGATATTTTTTCGCTCTGTATTCGTAATTCTATTTTAAAAATAAATATAGCTACAGAGCGAAAAAAATCTAATTATAATATTTGTTGAGTAAAATGTGGAAATCGTTTTCTAGAACTTGAAGGCTATCAGCGTACATCCAACGCCCTTATGAAACGAAGGAACTTGTGACAGCTACAGTGAAAAGTTTATTACAGTGTCTACTTTTCATATTACTACAATACAAAATTGCTTGAAATAAATTGTACCTCTGCAGCTCCTAATCCTGGATACGGTGTCGATCCAAGAGTCACGATTTCCCAAATAAGGACACCAAAACTCCAAATATCCGACTTTACAGAAAAGATGTTGTCATAAAGACTTTCTGGTGCCATCCATCTAATTGGCAAACGTCCCTCTGATTTTCTTTCGTAAATTTGATTCGCAGCAACGTCTCTGGCGAAGCCGAAATCGGCTACCTTGCAGGCTCTGCTCTCGTCTATTAAAATATTTCTCGCTGCAAGATCTCTGTGGATGATGCCCTTGGATGCTAAGTACTCCATTCCTTTGGCAACCTGAAAAATTTTATAGTTTTATCATTCATTCCTACTTTATTTATTGGAATTATATAAAGAGTAATAAATAAGTCACCTGATAAACGAAGCCAGTGAGATCTCTGGAAGTGAGACCAGGTTTCCCGTGGTTTCTCTCCTCCCTTGAGGCTCTCAAGAAACTTTGAAGCTTTCCGCCGCTAATGTACTCCAGGATGATAAACATCGGCTCACGTTCGGTACAACAGCCGAGTAATCTTACCACATTTGGATGTGGCTCCAGATTTTTCATTACTTTAAGTTCCTGCGCAAAGTCCAGTCTCTCTCTCTCCGTGACATTCTCTTTCAAAGTTTTTACAGCGACGATTGATGGTCCTGGAATGCCATCGATATCTGTTGCTTCGTACTTCCACACCTGACCGAAGCAGCCTTCTCCAAGAATGTTGAAGACCTGGTTTTTAAAACGAAAAATGAGAATACAAGAAAATTTCAATGGCAAAATAATATCATGTATCAATAGGATTCTTGCATCAAAATATTTTTATTCAATCTCCTCGTTTTACTCAAGAAATATTCAAATTAGATATATATGTTCTACACCAACCCTTAAGGGTATTGAACTCAAACTCTAATCTCAACATTTAATTTCCTCATTTTATTCAATAAATATAATTAGATATTGTCCCGCTAGGTAGCTGTATTCATTTTTAAACATAATTATGAGTACCTGAGCGAAAAATTGCATAGTTTTAATAGTTTTTTTTTTCTAAAATAAAGAGATTGAACTTCGGCATCATATTTCTAATTGTTAGTTTTGTAGAAAAAGAATTTAAAGTAAATGTTTTTTCACTCTGTAAAATGAAGAAATCAAAGTTTAAAATTAGAACTTGGACCCAACACCTATAAGGAAACATAGGAGGTATAACCTTAGCTACATAAATATTCCGTGAACTTTTTCGCAAATAAATAAATAAAATATATTTTACGCAGCAGACAACAATGAGGAAAAGATTGTCCCACCGCTGTCTGCTGCGCAAAAAGTATTTCATTTATTTGTTTACGTCTATCCAACGCCCTTAAAAACGGCTTTAATAATTACGCAACAACCTATCAATGATTAATCCATGGTAATCTAAAATATGTTATCAATGCGATGAGCTGATGAGATATAAAGAAAAAATTAGGAGAATTTGACTAGAGATCAACTGACCTTTAGTCTGTGTCTCGGGAACTCCCATTTATCTTTGTAAGATTTGTTTTGGATGCCCATCCGACTTTCCTTTTCCCATGGCTCATAACGATTGCTACGAGCTTTTGGTCCTCCCCATCTCTTCAGAACTAGAGATGGGTCGTCGGATATGTTGGAAACACTGACAGTTGCTTGCTCCTTCTAAAAATGAATAATAATTTACGATTACATTATAATACAGATATTAAAAATATACAACAATTCATATTTCTTGAAAAAAGGACTACAATGATTATTTACCACAATCTATCAAATTCCCTGTTTACCCTGACCTGCCTCCACCCCAGTAACTAACTCTACTCGATCTAAACATACAAAATCCTGAAAACTATCTTATTTAATCACAGAGATGAAACTTGATTTGCATATTACCCATAAATTATAAAATCCCTTTTGATTTCTGACTAAACCTGATTGAAGAAAAGTGAAAAAAGAGAGGGAAAGGAGAAAGGATGACAGAGAGATGTGGGTTGAATCTCTCAATTGAAAAGTTATAATCCGATTTGGAGACATAAACTTACCGTGTCCTCCTTGGACTTTCGACTTCCACAGAACCTGTTTCGAAGGAACCATGCACCAGTGCCGAATACAAGAAGTAAAATACAGACGGCTGCAACCGGTATGAAGGTCATCGCGATAAATTGCGATTGTGGTGCTTCACTGGGTGCAACTTTGGTGCTTAGGGTATGTCCTTCAACGTCGTTGACCTCCAGGTCTTCCGGTGGAAGTATGGTACTTGCTTTTTCTTCATTTTCTTCCGATTTTGTTCCCTGAGGTTGAAGTTTCGTTGTCCTTGGTTTCACCGCTTGAGGAATTTCTATGGACGATGGTTGCAAAGTCGGAGGTTGAGAAATTGAAGGTCGAGGATAAGCTGACAAATTTGGTAAGTTCAAAATTGGCGGCCTTAACCTTCCCCCGGATCCAGGCTGATGCGGTAATCTGCAAAAAAAGAGAATTTATTATTCAAATATAAAGATCCTCTACTTCAATCTTATTTTAAGATCTCGAGACTTTATGATTTAAAGATAAAAAGTTTACGTCTGCCTTTAGTGCATAGAATTACATAAGGCAGAAGAAATGATTCTTCAAATTAGAAACGATTGACATCGATAGTGACGGTGAAAGAGAAAGTGGTCTAAGTCACATTTCACTTTTTTAAATGGAACCATTCCTTAACGATTTGAATTAATTTCGAGAGGGAAGGAAAGTTTGAAGGCGCTAAATTATTAATATAAATACATGATACATTTTTTTCCAGCACAAGCCTGAAATTCTGGGTGTGCATTCAAACCTGAAAATCGGAGCTGGAACACTTTCTCAGACTTTCTAGCGAAATTTAATTTTCTGGGTTCTTATTGGATTGATTCTCAGTATTGGGAAATCACTCACGAAAACAAATTTTTGTTATAGGGCCGTTGAATATGAATTCTAACTTCCACACTCGATCTCTTCATTTTATTTAACAATTATTATAATTTTATCTAGAAAGTAAGAATTGCTACCGAGTGAAAAAGTTTATAATTGTATTATTTTTTTAGTGAAATGAAAAAATCTAATTTCAAAGTAAGAACTTCCAACACCCTTACGTTGCTAGTGAAATAAAATACTTCTAGTTAGTTAAAATACTTCTAGTTAGAAGACTTACCTGGTTTCATTCTTTGTTATCATAGCATAAACTTCAGACTTTACATCAACTTTTCCATCAGAAATGGTCACGTAGAAGAAAAGTCTCTGTCCTCCCTGAAAAAATTCGAAAAGGAAAGTCTTAGATGCATCTCGCAGATTTAATTTCAACTTCTCGAGAAGCATCGCTTCATTTAAAACAATCTCTAACAAAGATAAAGTCATTATAACTCTTCAAGCTTTTTAGAAATTATTAAGATAAAATCTTTCTTATTTCTCTTTTCACTGAACTGACATTCCATCTAAAAATTTTATTACAAATAAATTTCTCATTTATTACCATAAATTCAAAATATTTCTAAAAACTTTCAGAATTTCAATGGATACAATTACTTAAAATTCTTTGAAATCATTAAAATGTCTTAAAACTTTGTGAAATGTCTTAAAAATCCTGAAACTCTTTTTAATCCTTCATAATTCCTTGAAATTCTTGAAAATGTTTATGTTCACAATTCTGATATTTATAGCAAGATAAATAAAATTATCAGACATTTATTTATTATTTCAAAGTAATAAAACCACATTGAGCAATCGGTCACTGACCCTAAAATCAGGTTTAAAGGCTGATCTGAAGAATTTTGCGTCATGTTTTAAAAGAAGAAGTATTTCAGGTCGACCTGAAGCTACTTTTTGCTTCTGAGGCTGCGTAGGTTTGCTTTATTGAGTAAAGACTCTAGCCAAGCATGTGAGTCATCCTACTTACTCTTCCTTGAAGCGTCTCATTTACAATGACGACTCCAGTTCTGTTGTCTATGGAAAAAGGCAAAGGCTCTTGTGAATTGGCATCTTTCTTTTCCAGGCCAAAAGTTAATTCATCATCTTCACCATCTTCGGCTGTTATTTTCGTAACAAAATGTCCCACGGGGTCTGTATCCCAAAGTCGAAAATTTCGGTCGAACCATACCACTGGTGGAGTGTTTTCTGCACTGTTGCTGAATTGACCATCTGGAAAAAAAATCACTATTAATTAAAAATTCATATCAAAATATTCAACCTGGAATATTCTGAAATCAAACAAAGATTACTTGTTTAGAATATTTCGAAAATTGGGACGCTTTCAAATTGAAGGAATATCAAGATAAACTTGAAACTTAAGACATTTAAGTTTAAAAACCTTTAAGTTGAATCGCTTTAGATTCTAACACTTTCAAATCGTTAGAACGTAAACTAATCAATTCTTAACTTTCTAGTCTCTTTAAATCAACGCAACAAAGTATTAAAATTATCGACATTTCTAAATCGATATAAATTACAAGTAAAAAAGAAACTCTAGAAAATTTTGCAAATCACCAGATTCAAATGAATTATCAATGAATTTAAAGAATTTACAGGTATTTTAGAGAATATCAAAAGATTTTGAAAAGTTTTGAGATAATTAGAGATATTTTTAATATGCAAATAGGAATCCTCTATTTTTATCCCGGAATTTCTATCAAGATTAAATTTCATATTGTATTCAAATTCTGTTAAATCTTTGAGGATCTTTTTAAGTCTATGGACTCGTGATTTTGAATAATTCGTGCAGGCTGCTCGAGTTCTAATTAATTCTATATACGTAATTAGAGAGAGGCGAGCAAGTATCTGTTGGAAGAAATGTAGCTCGATGAGAGATCGGCCTTGATGCACATTCCTGAATTTCGAGTTCAGATCAAGTAGAGTGTGAACCTGAAGATGTTTCGGCAATCAACCTTTTATAGAATACCATATAATGAAGGATCCAAAAAAGGCAGAAAGAAAGAGCCAAATGAATCTGAAGGTCAATTTTTTTATTTCAAGTCTTTTCAGTTCACTTCACTCATTTTTCAAATTTAAGTATATTGTCGAATTTTATAGAGGTTCCAATATTTACTAAAATCGTGCAATAATTCAAGATATTTAGGTATCGTGTTGCACAAAATTTATCGATGGATACATAAATCAGAATGTGAAAGTAGCTGTAGCTGATAATATCGGAAATTGAGACATAATCGAAGAACTTGCTTTAACAGTTGAACTTGTTTATGAGCATACTTGACCCTTTCGTTCGTCCACATAATTATAAACTGCAAACTCGTGAAAACGGCCTGGACTCATAATCAGTAGATATAAAACAGATAGGATTAAGCCATTGGAGGAAGAGGCTCTAAAATCGAGTAAATTAAAGTTGCCGGAAAGAACGAATTTACGACGAAGAATTCTGTTTTTACAGCAACGGAATAACGACCGTATCGTAACGGGGAATGCTCATCAAATTTTTAAAATAAATGCATAAGATGCCAGTAATGATAATAGAACTGCTAACCAATAATTAAAGCAAGATAAGTTTATATAATATAATCCTTAGTATATTTTTACTCTTGAAAAGTTTGCGCGGAATATAAGAAATTACAAGAGATTTTTTTAGGAATTTCAAAGGATATTTGTGGAATTTACTTGATATTTCCAAAGTTTTAAATTTCTCAATAAATTACTTAAAATATATTATAATTATATATTTTTTTGTTTACTCTTTTTTGAAATAAATATTTATCTGTAGAGCGAGAAAATATTTAATTTTAGTACTTTTTGCACAAAACGAAGAATTTCAAATCTTTATCTCAAAATTCCATTTTTTCATTTTACAGAAAAAAAAATGTACTGAAACATTTTCTCGCTCTGTATGCATACTTCTATTTAAAAACGGAACAGTGCTACAGAGCAAAAACATCAAATTACAATATTTGTTGAGTAAAATGAGGAAATCGAATTTTCCACCTTAATTCGCGGCACTTGATTGAATGACATTTCATTGATATCTGGAGTGTAAAATTGGACTTTGAAAATTATAAAATAAAGCAGAAATTTTTCAACGGAGGTATACGATTTCAGTTTATTACATATGCCAAGGCCTCGATACTTTCGCAAAGAACGTACCTACATACAAAGTACGCAATCGAGTGTGAATGAATTTTATGTGTGTGCATTCTTGAAGAACTCCTACGACATATCTTTTCCCACACATGTATATACATTTGTGTGTATATGTAAATATATATATATGTATAATTATATATATATATATACTTCACAGATTTGAATAAATCGATACCAAGAATATCAATGAGTTTTATGAAAGAGAGAAAGTTCATTGTATTCATTACAGAAATAATTAGTCCTCTGCCAAATCTAGTCTCATCGGCGAAATAATACTGTTATAAGTGTGTTAGATCGGAATTCAAGCCTCAAAATTCATTTTTCTTAACAAATATTGTAATACTCAAAAAAAGTTTGTTTGAATCAGACAAACATTTCTTTCATATAGGGCCAATGAAAATTTTTTTTTAATTAAACAAAGCATTTTTTGATTCAAAGATATTTTATTTAATGTGGAGAAATATATTTTTTTGAATTATATAAAATTTCTTTGAATCAAACAAACATTTTTTAATTCGAAGAAATTTTTTCGTTGACCAAAGAAATGTTTGTTTGATTTAAACAAACAGTTTTCTGAGTGAAGTAGATATTTTTTCGCTCCATAGTGGTACTCTTTTTTAAAACAAAAATGTGTCTATAAAGCAAAAATGTGTTTGCTTTTATTACTTTTTGCGTACAATGAAACGACTGAATTCTGAGATTAGATTACCAACTCTTCGTTTTACGTATAAAAAGTACTCGAAGGAAACATTATTTCGCTGTTTCTGCATTTCTGTTTTTAAAAAGAGTAGATTTACAGAGAGGCAAGGTATTAAGTTCTAATAATTATGGAGTATAATTAGGAAATTAAATTTGTGTGAATTTTGCGAGTTTTAAAATATCTACAGAATTTTTACATGGATTTGAATTGGATTGAAGTTTTAGACGTCCAGTCGGATGATTTTTTTCCATATTTATTGTA
>JAUESI010000010.1:14846551-14882542 GCA_032275145.1 Synergus laeviventris | reverse complement strand
ATGTCTTCAAATATCTTAAAATATATTGAAACACCTTAGAGTCACTTAAAATCTGATGAAACCCTGTAGAATGTCTTGAAATCTATAGAAATATCTGGAACATCCTTTTCATAACTCTTTCAAACTCTTTTAAACATTTTCCTTGAAATATTCTGAAAACTGTTGAAAATCCTCAAATTGTTTTGAATCTTTTTAAAACTTCTTTGAACTTCTTTAAAATCTCTTGAATATCTTAAAATTCCGGGAACTTTTTTGAATTTTTGAAAGACATTTTCGTCGAGTAGACGTCTGAAACGTTAACTCAATAGATTTGAAGAAATTTTATAGAATTTAAAAATATTTCCACATTTATCTACAGGGATTTTAAAGGCAAAAGAATTCGTGGAATACAGTAAATTTGAAAACTGTTTTTAAGAATTTTAAGTGATTTTGTGGAATCCTATATCAAAAGATGTTTTAAAAGAATTTTGAAGAATTTGAAAGGTTTTTTCGCTCTATAAAAAAATAAAAGACACATTTCTATTTGAAAAAAAGTAGATCTACAGAGGGAAAAGATATCTCTAATATAAGAATTATATTTCTTGAATTTACTTCAATCTTACTTAAATATATTTCCCGAGGAGTGCTTCTAATTGGAAGAATCAATTTGTAATTCTTGAGACTTAATTTTCACTTCATTTGTTGAATTTATTTCGGCGAAGGCAGGAAACCAAGATTTGTCACGCATTTTTTAAAAACCGCAGATTTCATAAATGCATTCATGAGAATACTAGATAACTGTATTCTTAAAGTGCGATGACTTCAATACCGCTATAATGTACGGTGTATTGTACACACGCCATTTGTAGACGTGGACATGCCAAGACGTGCAACTTTTTCACAAAAAATATTTATTCACACTGTAAAATGCGAGAAGACACCATTTAAATCAGTCTACAAAAAGCCTGGCAAGTGGACTCCAAGTACAAAGTATCTTCTGTTATTTAACTGTTAAAGAATCAGTAATTAAAAATCTTTTATTTTCAGAATTATTATTATGTGTACTCCTGGAATATATCCTTAATAAAAATTTTTAATTCTTTGTGGGATATTTTGTTTATAATTCTGTGAATGAGACCCTCTTTTCGAGTGTTTGCAATAAACCCGACATTGATGTTCGAGCTTCGCGGAGAAAGTGGGACGATGAAAGTGCGACCAAACGGAAGACTGTTCTCAAGTTTACATGTAGAATCCTATCACTCTTTCGCCCTAATGCAAATGGAAAATGCAAAAGACTCTACAAACACCGATCATTAAGGAAGCGATCCCAGTGAAAGCTTTTCAATTAGTGAAAAGACTAAACTTAATTTAAAAGTAAAATTTACTTTTGTTATGAAAGAAAATTCCACAAAGTTCGGGACTAATTTAAAATATCAAAAAAATAAATATCCAACACAAAAACTGATGAAAAATAATTAAATATATAATTCGATAAACAAATTATTACATTGATAGATTCAAATCTACGTAATTTATTATTATAAATCCGAAAAATTTGGATTTTATTATTTGTGTATAGGGTATTTATTTATTCAGTATTTTTTATTAGTCCTCTGAAAGTTCAGATAATCCTTTTTCAATCTACAGCTCATAGTAAAATGATGAAATTAAGTGACGATATCTGTTATTTATTTTCACAATTAAGTCCAAGGCAGTGATTTTACTCTATAATTAATGTAATAGAACATTGAGGAGGATGAATAATTTAAAATTTTTAAATTCTCTTTTTCTCGTCGTCTCTTGAGTTCAGATAGAGAAGATAGGAAAACAAGAAAGAGAAAATGTACAACTAGAAGAGAAGGTCGCCAACCTCTTCGCAACATTCCGCCCACTAAGTTGCGTTAATAAAATACAAAAGCTTTATAAAAGTAAGTAAGTAAGTGGAGGGATGAATCGTGAGAAAAATAAACAGAGAGTCGGTTAATAAGGATAGAAAACCATGTGAATAAAATTAGATCTCACTCCTCAGTTGCTACACTTTGCACAATGTTGCAATTTCAAGGAGAGGTTTATGTAAAAAATTAATGCAATTAAGGCCATGCATCAGTATTCCGATTCCTACATTACCGGCACTTTTTCCCTGCAATCCTATTTCTTTATGTATTTATTAAGATATCGATGCAAATTTCTTAAATTAAAGGAAATCTACGAAGGGATTTTTATCTGAACCGAATTTTTCATTAAAACAATAAAAACGTCAAAATAATATTTTTGTTGTGCATGCAAATATTTAGAACCAGGTAAACGCACCTTAGTGCATTTAATTTAATTTTAAAAATTTTCTACTTGATCTCAATAAATTTAGAAATGACATCACTGAGGAAAAATGTCGACTTGAACTTTTGTTAAATAAAATTAGGATGTCGAATTTTGAGAATAGAACTTGGATACAACACTCTTAATACCGTTCATTTATAGAAAAGAGAGTAGGATTTTTTCTCTAAATGACTGAAATTTGCTTGCACGCTAACTTTTCATCGGTTCGTTGAACCGAATCAATTTGGAAACAGGTACGGAAGCAGGGAAATGTTAAATCCCGTTATAGAAATTGTGAACCTTTCAGAATCTTGAAAATCTTTCACCTTAAAAGTCTTCAACCCTGGAAATTAAAAAATGCATTTCAATAAATGGTATGAGTAGATTATTCCCTACTTGTATATGAAAAATATACAATACTTTGACGATAAGAATGAATTTATATTTATTATTTATTAATTTTCTATTTTCCTTGAGTAGTTAGCAATTTCTCGGGCGAGACATCTAAAAAGATGTCACAAACAGTAAATATTGCAATCACTTGCAAATATAATTGTGGAGCACACTGCGAAGTATGTCAGCCGTCACTAATAGTTAGAAAGTCAGCCGATCTGCTTTTAGTTCTTCGATACATAGTTCACGTCTCAAAAAGTTTTTTACTCTCATCTCAAGGACCACGTAGACAATTATTTAAAAATAAATTTTCATACAGAAAATGAAGCAGAATTATCCTATAATTCCAATGACAATAATTTCTCATATGATTCTTCTTTATCAATTAAAAAAATGTGAAAAGGTGAAAAATTACCAAAATATATGAAACAGCTGAACAAATTCAAAATACATAGGTACTAGATAAAAGAATGTAAATAGTTGACAATCTGTGATGCCTTAAATTACAATATGGAGTAGAAAAAGTAGGTTGGGGTCAGACGAAGTATTGGCAGTTATGCTTTTACGTCAGAAAATTTGCAATTGAAAACAGTATCTTATAAAAATATCGAGATCTGCTAATAATATCAGCCTACACTTCTCCTGAGAAAATACAAGATTCTCAACTTCCAAAGACATTGAAATCGATCATAATAAACTCGAGCCTTCATTGAAACATCGAAAGGAAAGTACCATCCTGTATTAATTTCCTAAAACGAAATCAATTTTTGAAGTTCTCTCAACCGTGGGAAGATATTCAAGCCTGATAATTTTTCTGGTTATTGACTCGAGTGTGTTTAGGTACAGGAGATGAGAAGAATATTATTCTAAAAATGACTCAGCCAAGTTGTACAAGCACGATTTTACTCGTTGGTACTGAAAGGTACAAGGCGTGTAAACTACAGGGTATTCTGTGCTCAACAGGATCTGAAAGTGAACGAGTCGATTTTTGCTAGTGGTCGAGAAATTTGATAGGCGAAGGGGATAAAGATTAAAGATCGTTCTTCTCCCAGTGAAATTCTACTCTTTTCGCAATCAGGGAACTTGAGCACTTGTCTCAAAAAGTCATTAAACCGCAAGCGTCTCTTACGATGATTTAATACTTCATTTCTATTCACTATAGCTAGAGTCGTTTTGAAACGTTAAATCCAATCCAGAAGCTTTTTAAGAGAAGATAGATTTCTGTTATAGTGGTATCAGTTCAACCCAGGGACAAGAAACCGACTGGAACATTTGAATGAAATGCTATTATATCTTCAAAATTCCATTTATTTTTCCTTAACTAATATTGTAATCCGACATTTTTCACTCTGTAGTGCTACTAATCTTTCAAATATAAATATGTGTACAGAGCGAAAAAAAGTACTTTTGCGAAAAATGAAACGCTTTAATTTTGAAATTAGGTATCAAATTCTTCATTTTAAGAAAAAATAATAAAAATTAAATACTCTTTCGCTCTATAGGCAAACTTCTATTGTAAAAAAGATTATCGCTGTAGAGCGGAAAAAAAAATATTTCTGAAATTCGTTGAGTAAAATGGAGAAATTGAATTCACTAAAGCAATCTTTTAACTTATTTTTAGATTAGCATTTTCTGGCTCTAATATACTATACTATAAAATAAAATTGAAAGTTTTTGAGCTTAAGTCTGAAGGAGGTCAAATTGTTGAGAGTATCCTGGTGCTTTCGAGTGAGGCGAACCTCAAGGCGGACTCTTACGAAATAAGTGGTTCCAACTTCCAAGTCTGATGTCAAAGATCTCATAATGTCTGAAGAATATTTCCGGGAATCGGCATGCGTGTCTCTTGGTTCAGCAAAACCAGAAGAAGACCAAGGAACGGGGAACTGAAGGCCCAAGAACCGAATGGGAGAAGACTTTCACTTTAGTAAGGCCAGCCGACTGTTTTTAAATATTCACTGAGACTATAACGCTTCACTTTCATGCACACCACTCCTTCCATTTTAGTGACTGGGGCTAAGGCATTTCGTTTGGTAGTCACGGATATCCTGATCGTCATCACTCCAAAGTTCCAATAAACAAACCTTGAAAACTGAGAAAAATTATATTAGAATCGAAAAATATGTATTGGAAATAATATTCTGTAAATTTTTACTAAATCAAGGGATAGATCTCTCTTGAAATCTAATCTAAAATTTGCTCAAGAAATATTTAGAAAACTCTTGAAGTCTTCGAAATCTCTTTAAATCTTTGAAATCGTGAAATCTGATATACACTCAAAATTCCAGTGATCAGACCCTCATACTAAATGAAAAATTAAGTTCAAACTCATCTCCGAGCAATCTGAATCTAGTGGTTTTAATTGTGCTGTAATTTTGAGTAATTAGCATTTTGCATGTCAAATTATCTGGAATCTGATACCACCAATGTTACACAACATTGAATTCATCTTCAACGTAATTGTAGCAGGACTTACATAATAATAATTTATGTACGTAAAAGATATATGTTACGACTCCACTAAGATTTAATTTCTCTTCTCTTTAAATTTTACTTGTTGCTGGGTAATAAATATTAAAAACATTAATACTTTATTCTGAAAATTACGAAAGTTTTAAACGCAGTCAGTTTTAAATAAGAAACTTTTACCTCAAGCAATTTAATAAGTTAAAATTTATAGCAAATGCCATGTCCATGTAATCATATGTGAGTGATAATATATGTAGTAAATAAGAGTTCACCAAAGTTAATAATTGATTCTATGACGTCAAGAATAGCCAGGTAGCAAGATATCAGCGATATCGCAGGTTCGTTACTGTTCTCGCGTCAGCAGTTATTACTCGTTTCTAAATTTAGAATTCAAATGACCGAAATCCTTGATATGTATTAATATTCATTCATTCTTTGAGTTTCCAACACAGAAAACTTTTTCTAATACTAGATGTTCAAAATCTAGAACAAAAAAACATCCATCTATATCTACAATGATTTTATCTCACTTTTTACAGACCAGATTTCAATTGGTTTTTGGCCAAACAATCCAGAATAGGTCTGTGAAAAACCTGCTATAAAGAAAAACAGAAGCACGCGGACATACTACCGATTCTAAAAATGCGTTCTCACGGTTAAAGCCTGAAGCTATTCTTTGGAAGATCTTCCAGAATTTTATTCGAGGCGACAAAAACGATTTAAGCGATCCTCTGTACACAGAGAGTAAATATAATTTAACGGTACTTAGCTTTTATATTCTATGGATTAATGAGACAGAAGACACGTATAAGGCCAGACAAGTTTTTAATGATGGCATGTAGCCTCTTTCAACTGAGCTTAAGAGAATTTGTATTCCATCTATTTTTTTCTTGATCTTTCATCTGTCAATTATTCTAGGTTTATTTTTCATTGTTAGATTAATTGTACCGAGAAACAGAAACTGTAGTTGCCTCAGACGCTATTTTTCATTATACTTTTATTTATTATATATTTATTCCAGCCATCATCTCTTTTCTCTCTGCAGTTTATTATTATTAAAAAAATTATTCTGGATCCAGCCCTGATGAGAACAGCAAGCAGGTGTTCAAAGACAAAAAAAATAAACTTACCGGTACCGATGAGCAGGAACGTCAAGACAATCCATCTGAAGAACATCGCTCCACATTTGTTGCAAAATGGGTAGCAATCTTTACTCCTCTTAATTGATTTAAATTTCCGAAAACTTAAAACACAAATCACAGATTTTCTTATCTGATATTGACAGCACCATTTGCTGCCCCAAATTTATTAAATTTTTCATCCAATTTCGACAACCATCATCCAGTCTTCTCATCACCTTCGAACTTGGATGCTAATATTATTAATATTACCAATCAGGCTTGACAAATCGACGATAGCGAAACTTCTTATTTAGAAATCATCTCGCTTAACAAACTTCCGCTAAAATTTTTTCCGTTTTTATAACGAGCGAAATAATTATACCACTATGGAAAAAAAAAATCGAAGATCTCAGCAGCGGAAACACTTGTTTTCTCGTGATAAAATTAAGTCCGAAGATTCATCGTCATTCGTCTCGCGATCTCGTGCCACTTTGAGATCGACACGATTTTCCACTTTTACGGTTCTTCGCGTCACAACGAGAAATTCCTGATTGCTGCTTTCCTCACTTTTTTGATAATTAATTGGTCAGATCTTTAGATTTTAGATTCTTCACATTCTTCTGAGGAAAAGGTTCCTCTTTGAAAAAAGGAAACAAATCCCTCTAGATTAGATCCTCTACTTAACTACTAAAATCTGCGTAGTTTCAAAATTAAAATTTTGAGGTTAGAACTATGATTTTGGTGGTTTATTAGTAAAACCTTTAAAAAGATGTACGGAATAGATTCAGAGATAAGAATTCTTGAGTCAAATTATCAAAAGACAATTTGAATAAAGCTCAAATCACCTCGTTTTTTATTGATTGTTCGTCACTTGTTTTGCGATAAAAATGTCAGTAGCACAACAAATCTGGTATCCAAATGTTGCTAAGAAGGCAGATGTAACAAACCGGCTATGAGATTTCTTTGAATAGACAACCTAACACGCATCGAGCTCTCTCGACAAGCGGTGGATTGTGGAAGAAATAGTAAATTGTTGTTACAACAACCTGTTGCTCTAGTGTTCAAAATTGAGGCTCAGAGACGTTTCAGGAAGAACAGAAACGTCCGATTCCGGGATAACTTTCCAAAATTGATCACCTTTTTTCCACTCACACGCGATTAAAAAGTGGAGCAGACTTACGTATAAGACGGTCCGACAGTCTGACATCAACTGATGTTACTGAATACTGATGTCATTAACTGTCATGGCCACCTTTCCACCTGGTGAACGCTCACTTTCCGCTTTCTGTTAGTGCGTTGTTTTTTTTTCTTTTCTTCTCAATTTAAAAGATTGCATGTCATGTTATTGTAAAATTAAATTCAAATAGATTCAAATAATATTGTAGAATTCAAACCTTAGGATACAAAAGCAATTAAATAATAACAATAAGTTTTTTTAATCCGATCTGTCAAAATCAGATGTTGAGCAGTTTCAGCAGACGACACCGTAAGTTGGTTTGCGTGCTATCAGGAGTTTTTAAAGAGTCGGTATCCTAATTTTTTAAAAACAGTTTTATCATTTTTATCATTTTTATAGTACATACTTTGATGTTTTTATATTTCCTTTCAAATAAATACTCTTTTTATGAAACAATAGTGCAATGAAGTGACATCTCTTCAAAAACTAAGTTTTATGGTCAAAATAAGCTAAAAGTTTAATGTCCTAACCTATAATATGTGTTTGAATGAATTTTCCTTGTTATAAAAGTTGGATCGAATTAATTAAGAAAGCAATTTCATATTTCTAAATATCCTAAAGTTTTATGAAATGGACTTTGTCCATACGCCAGACGCTGGCGATCGTTCGGTCAATTTAACTCGAAAACAGAAAAAAGATTCTGAAATTCAGAAAGGAAGTTACGAAAAAAGAAGTGGTCATAAAAAATTGAATAAAAGTTTGGTTTGCCGTACCCATCCGCTGATGAATTGTGATTCTCTCAGTATCATCAACAAAGGACTCTACAATTACGTGGCCTTGATTCAAAACAACGTTATTCGCATGGAAAATGATGTAACTCCTTGTCACACAGATTACTGTGGATTTCCATATTACAGGTTTTATATTGCTCATGCAGTAATATTTTATTAAAATAATAAATAATTTTTCTATCAAAGGACATTTTCTATATTTAAAAATAGAAATAAATATTTTTTATTCTTTTATAATAAGATTTACCTAATTATCTTTTCACTAGAAATATTGAATAATTTTATAAAAGATATTTATATTTATGAAATAATCATTGTTTCAGAAGTTGTTGCAGAGCTAATAATTCTTTTCACGACTGTGTTTTGTTGAAAGATGCTGCAGTATCCTGTACTTTATTGAAATCAAAATCTGATCATGATAATCTGACATTATCAGCTATAGAGGATTATTTACTGAAGCAAATTAAAACTGAATATCAAGATATTTCAGAAATGACGAAAAAAATAAGTTCTTACACTAAAGATAAATGGCAAAATCTTTCGAAGAAGTACAAGAGGAAACCTGATCTTATTAATGTAAATTGCAACTTCTAACTCTCATTTTTTTGAGTAATTTAGTCTCATTGCTATTTTTTACACTATAGAAAATAATTACATATAATTTTGTAGGATTTAAAGAAACGACCTGTGGCTACAGAATACATAGACAAAAACGGAATTCCTTGTCTAAAATTACGATTGGAAGATATTGATGAAACTGAATTTAAAGAAAGCATTGTAAAAAATATTGTTTCTACTTTCATTAATTCTTGGAACTTTTTATCTTCGCCCCAACATCAACAAAGGACAGATAATAATAGAGGTCAGGCTCTTAAGAAAAGGTTTCTTTCAATAAAAAACTTTAATTTCTTCTTTAATTTAAATAATATAAATTTATTTTTCAGGTGAAGCAAAGAAAATCGTAGCAAAATCAATTCGAGAAAAGTGTTCTTCCATTTATAAAGGTATTTCTAGAACCGATAAAAGTAATTCCCAATGGATTGAAAAATCTCGGAGAAAAGAAATTAGATCTGACATTGATAGATTTTATGAAAAATGTCGAAGAAGTAAAGCAGACTGCTGCTCTTCTCACAATGAATCAACAAATTCAGATTTCGAAACTAATAATAAAATTAGACAACCTGTAAGTAAATATTTATTTTCATCAGATTTTTATTCAGTTCTATTTAAAAAAAATATGATATACCTAATTACCTATACTGTTGATAATTTATAGCATATTTCAATTAAAAGAGATAAGTCAACAATAAATAGAGGCCCGATTAAAATCGAAAAATGTAAATCTGAGTGTGCAACAGCAATTTTAAATTCATATGTTGCTAACAAAGAGATGCAAGCTATTAATATTCGAATTATTGAACGACATCGAAAAAATTCATAAATAACATTATGTGTGCGAACAAAGTTCTTTATTTATTTACATTATACACTTGTATTTATTATTATTTGTTAAATGTGTATTTATTCATATTTTTCATTTTAAAAAAGGAATTACAACGTTCAAATTTAACTTCTCTTAGTAATACCAAAACCTCATAAAAAAAAAGGTGTTATTTTCATATTTGTTTCAGATATTGATTAAACCGCCAAAAAATTATTAAGAAGTAAATATTTATAAACGAAAATTTTCTAATATGATTCTTATAGAAATATTAGACATTAGCCTCTGACATTAGACATAATTCTGGCAGATTCTGGACCTAATTTGCTGTGAGGAACAAAAAATTGTATTTATGGTAATATTCTCATAATAAGGTTGGCAATACTGTCAGTGTCGTATTCAGTTTCAGACTAATGACAGACTTCACCTTCAGAGTTCAGTCGTGTTTATCGCGCGTTATCCACAGATGACAGATCCGCTGTTTTAATGTCTTATCAGCTGATATATACAATTATTTATGCTGTATATTAGAGTTGTTTATTGTCTTTAGAATTGAATGTTTATAATCATGTTTAATTATTGTTTAAAAATATGAAATAATTATAGTTGCGTATATTTATGAGAACAATAGGATTTTTCTGATGTGTGTTTCACGATCTGTAAGTTCACTCTTTAAAACCTTTAAAATAATCAATATATATTAACTGTTTACAAAGAGAGTAATTACCATTCTTAATTATATTATACAATTTTTCCCAAACTTATAATTCAATAATATTATAATCTACAATTTTAAAAGGTAAGAAAGATGCTAAAGACTTCAATATTGTTAACCTAACCTATGAAAAGTGTAAACAATTCAAACTCGATATTTTAAAGTTATATATTCATATTTCTATCATATTTTATTTTAGAGTCAATTTCGATCAAGATGTCTGTATTAGCATTTTCCAACAGCAATTGGAAAAATATTTCTATTAATAATAATGAATACGGATTATTGACAAGGAAAGAAAATAATGTATGGAAGATTTGTTTAACGAATCTCGTTGAACTTTGGAAAGAAGAACTTCAAACTGAGACAATTATTGAAAGATGCAAGGTATTTTTAAGTATTTTAAATTTTATGAATATTGCTATTAATATTATAAAATTTCATATTCTGATTTCAGACATTAAATCCTCTTTTGAAAATTAAGGCATTGAACGTGGATGAAATAATGAAAGAAATTTTAACGGATGTACCAAATCACTCTGTAAAAAAGTCATTAAATTCTATAACATTACACAAAAATATTCAAGGAGGAATATTTAAATTTAGAATAGAGTTGAGTAAAGGAAGCGATGAGGAATTTTTCGAAATTGTGACAAAATCGCTCTGCTTATCTTCAATGGAATTATTTCGTAGATATTCTCTTTTATTGGACATCGTCAAAAAGAAAGATGATGAAATTGCAGAGTACAAAGCAGAAGGAGCAAAACTAATTCGAAGTTAATGTATTTCCTTGTTATGATAGTTTATAGAAAGACAGATTTTAGAAAGAGATTAAAATGTTTCTTTCATTACAGAAAACATCGAAACTAAACGGTTCACCAAAGAATTATTTAATAGTGGAAAAATAATGGAAGCTACTTATTTAGATGCATTCAAGTCAGTTTTTGGTTTACACAATGAAGCTGAGAAACTTAATTTAAAAAGAGAAAAAAGGTAACTATATATTATTAATTTGCACCCAGTTTCAATATTTGAAATTCAATTCAAATGTACTACCATAACCTATTTTTTTTTAGTTCTACCGAGTCTAGTAAAGTGAATATCGAAGTCGATGAAAATAAAAAATTTCTCCAATCGAGAAAAACATTAATTCCAACTTTAGAGACAAAATCAGCAGCATCCAATCAATCTGGAGATAATTTAAAACGCAAACCGGAGGCAGAACGTAGTAAAGCGAAGAAGGTAAAGAGGGCAATCAGTGCTTCGTACGTGAAGCCAGTTAAGAAAGTAAACTGTCGGGTAACCAATTTGATATCTTAAAGAATTTATTAATATTCGTAACATTTTTTTTCGCTTATATTTCAATAATTGTCTTTTGCCCGGGTTTCTTCGTATTCGCGTTTTATGATACTTTTTTCTTATGTACGACAAATTATTTGAATACTAAATTCAGAGACTAAAGTAGAGAAATATATTTATACAAATTTGAGAAAAAAGTGTGCATCTTTATTGACATAAGTATGAAATTGTACAATTTTCCTATAAACATAAAAATTAATATCACGCCGTGAATTCAGCGTGTAATACTTATAATTTAATTATCATTGTGTTTCAGTGTAGAAACTCTTGAAAAAAATGTGCTAAAAAATAAATGATAATCTATAAAAATAAAAAGATTAGAAATAAATATGTAGCTTCAGATTAAAGTAAAAATAAACGCTCTGTTTTTACCTCATTTCTTCTATAACACAACGAACCTGCGTTGATCATAAGAAAATATAAGGAGACGTAAATATTGCACTTTAACCGGATTATTAATTTTTATTTCACGTTACCAATCTATAAAATATATAAGTAGAAATTTAATTATTCAAAATTCAAAGTCTTTGTACATATTCGCTAATCATGAAAAGTAATAATATATAACAAATAGTAGACTACACTACAATATTTGATGCAAAATGATTTCAACAATTTATTAATGATTCATAATTCATAAATTGCAGAAAAGTGCATTTAAGAATCTGGGTTTCGAAATAATCAGTCTAAAGTTTTTGGTCTACCTACGTTTCTATTAACCCCCTACAAAAAATTACCTAATACTACCTTAGTTATTAATAATCTAAAACAAAAATGAAGAGTGCTCTCTAATATTCAATAACTTTTCATATTTTTTCAATTTTGAGTAGACAATTCTTTTGAGTCCAATCAAGTTAGCTACGAAGTTTTGTCTTCGTATGAATGTCGTACGATTATATATAAAAAGCAGCTTAATATATTTTTTTACATTCGTTTGTAGGCACAATGAAGGCTTTGTGTTTTAGCCAGCATAAATTAAAATCGAAATACTGTATATTTTTACTGAGAGAACAACAATCCTACGTACATGTAACGTCTACCAAATTACGTTGTGCGATCGTGCAATTTTTTTTGCACGCTCTTCCTAAGCATAAGAATACTTTTTGGGTTGAACAATCCTAGGTTAGCGCATTTTTCAATATTTTCCACCTTTTGCGTTGTAAGAATACACATTTGAAATTTGTTCCTTTATTGAAGAGCAAAAGTTAAATTTTTATTTTGGGTACTACTAAGTCCAAGTGCTTCTAATCTTGTGAAAGCCATCAAATTCGAATTATATGCTATTTTTTCTCAATTCATTCTTTCAATAAAAAACTTCCTTGCATATTCTTGCTTAACAAGTGTGTTAACATTTACTATAATTACATTCAAATCTTCCAATTAAAGAATGGTCCTCGGTATCTTCCTGGTAAAAATATCCAACGATTCCATCTTTTAATCAATTTGATGATTAAAATCGGAATAATGTAAAAAATCTTTAAATTTTATTAGCAAATTGTAAATGGTTTCTTTGGATATTTTTAACAAAATTTTGGGCTTAATCTCTGGATAGTCTCAATTCTGACGGTGATCACAATGCGCTTGATGAAGTCTTTCGATCAGATACATTGATTCGCATGACGAAGATAATGTAACTTACTTGGCTTTGGAGCCTTTCGCTTTAACTCCTTAGGCCATAAAAAATCGCTTCACAGATTATATTCATCGTAAAAAATTTCTTTGACTGAAATACGTTTCAGTCACTTGACTTACAAGTTTAAGACTTAAAAGGCGAATATCAAAAGCCATATTTCCATACGAAAATTTCAATGATTAAAGTACATTTTTGTGCAATTCACTGATCTATGTTAAAAGTGATTTAACTTTATGTTCCTCTTATTTTCCAGCTTTAGAGATCCCGGGGTAAAAAATGGTTTTTAAAACACCTTAGGGGATAATATAAAATTTCCTTTGCGGTCCCTTTCGGGAATAGAATGTTACTCGATATTGACCTAGATCGAATTTCTGTGAGTTCGATGCTTTTTACCGTTGGGGCTTATTTTCTTGAAATTACCAAAAAATTCATTTAGGCTAACAATTACATTTCCAGGAATCGCTTTGCTGTGATGGTGACTGAGCTTTTATGACACTGTTCGCATCTTCCCTTTCTGAAGCCTCGAACAAACTTGCCTGGACAAAGATTTAGGTGTTAAATGTTTTGATGAGAGAAAAATAACAATCAAAACATTGTTTACATTACCCTTCGACCTCGTTGTTCTCTTATTCTTCTAGCAAGGGTGAGAAAAGCTTCTTCAATATTGACGTTCTCTTTACAAGAAACCTCGAAGAAGGGCATATCAAAATTTTCAGCTATTTTTTGACCTCTTTCTGCTTCAACTGTTCTGTTCAAGGGTGCATCGCATTTATTGGCTGCGAGGACTTTTACCACATCCGGAGAGGCGTTCTACAAAGTAGACAATGATAATTTATTTCGGTGAATTATATAAATACATAAATATTTTTTCTATAACATACGCATACTTCTGTTTCCAAAAAGAATACATTTACAGAGCGAAACGATATTTATTTCTATTATTTGTTGTGAAAAATGAAGAAATGGAATTTTTATGCTATAAGACTTGGATCCAACACCCTTAATTCCCCTTGGGGTGAAACAGTGTGAAACAATTATTACCTCTTGGATGTTGCGAAGCCAATAAGAGAGATGGTTAAAACTTTCAAGGCTGGTCACGTCATACATTAGAAGAATACCCATTGCTCCTCGATAATAAGCTGTTGTTAATGTTCTAAATCTTTCTTGACCAGCAGTGTCCCTTTAAAAATCAAAACTATCTTCTTTAGTAACGTTCTAATTTAAATTTGTAGATTTAAAAGGTATTAAACCATTTTCCAACTTAAAAAATGAAAAGTGTGTTACAAAATTTCACTTAAAAATTGTATTAAAACGATTCTGAACTATTATTATTCAAGCTTTCATATTTATAATATGGTATTTATTCATAAAGTGATAAAGAAACACTTCTAAATTTATTTTTCCATTCGAAGTACTCTAAATTATGTAAAGAAAACGAGTATATTTCAAAGATAAAAGTTCCAAATTTCGAACACACTGCGCAAGATACTTGCGCAATAGCATGAATTTTTTTGAACACGGTTTTGAAATTTTTAGCGTCCCGAACTTTTAAACAAAACATTTGTTTGATTTGTTATTTGTGAACTATTGACTCTAGTTTTGTTTAAGCTTTTCTGTAAGTTTGATAAAGTGTCTTAGTTTGACGGAAGGTGTGAAGTTATTATTTTTGTAAGTGTTTCGATTAGATTTCGAGGTTAGGAATCTGGTTTTGTTGTTTTGAAAAAGGAAACTGTGATTTCTTTAAATAAAAAAATTAATGACATAATAAGTGAGAAAATTTGAAATAATTTTTATTGATAAAAAAGAGTCACAGCCGCTGCTACAGTAAACGGAGAAATTTTAAAAATCCCGTCCTTATAGTCAAATGAATTACTTCGAACCGGGAACCCTGTCATTGTCATTCCTTTGACTTCGACTTCCTGACTGACCCTAAAACACCGTTATATCGGTTTATAATCGCGCTCTAATGAATGAGCACGACCGGCAATTATTCCTTGAAATTAAGGAATCAATTTTCCTTTCGATAATTGATGAAAGAGAAGTCTGACAGGAGAAAACGGCGAAATCAATAACAAGACATTTAACCCATCTAATAGTGGAGGAATCCAACGGTTCTTGTATATGAAGAAATTCATATGACAGCAGTGTTCCTGAGGAGCTTCTGACTCTAGGATAGTAACTACACTTGGTGAGCCTTATATACTAAACTTGCAAATTTTTACCACTTTTGAGAAAGAAATTTGTATACAATTCATGACTGCGAACTCTACTGGCTGCATGATGTAACTTTCAATTACCCGCTCTAATTTAAATTTTAGGCCCTTTGCTATTCGTTTTCATTTAAAATTCTACAATTATTTTGGAGCTTCTAAATAGAAATTTGAGTATGTTTAATATTATCTGCTATTATTTATAGAAGGTATAAGTTAAAAATCAAATTAAGGTTTATCGCTCACCAGATTTGAAGTTTGATCGGTGTCCCATCGAGGTTGATAATTTTTTGCTTGAAATCGATACCTACAGTTGTAAAAAAAACAATGAGAATGTGTCCATTTAATTTCAATTTGGAATAGGCTCTCACAAAACATAACTTTCACCGTTTATTTACACATATATATTTTGAAAAACATTTAGAAAAGTAGCGGATTTTAGGCCTTTTTTAATATTTATTTTCAAAAACAAATTTTAGGTTTCAAAAATTTGCAATATTTTCAATGTAAATAAAAAAAACTGATACCTCTAAAAATTGGGTAATATCAAGTTGACAAAATTATTATTAATGCCATTTTTCAATTTTAATTCAATTTTAAACTTTGAAAATTTTAAGCTTCGTAATTTAAACATTTCACGTCTTGGTTTTGTTGAGACTATTGTTATTCTAAAAATAAAATAAATCAATTGATTCTATTTTATATAGAAAGGTAATCTACTTGAATTTCCAGAAATAGAAGTTTGTTTTTCAAGAGGCATGTTTTACAGTTGAGACTACAAAGGCACTTTATAATTAAAGCCTTTTGAGACTGTCAACAATGATTAGGGGGACGCAGTTGGAGTGACATGCTTTTAAATTGTATTGGAATGTAAGTGCCTTGAATTCGGTACACTCAAGGAGAAGAGCTCACCTATAGTAGATATGTAGGTATCATAATACCGTTCATCACAATATCGATGGACGATACAAGTTTTTCCAACGTTAGAATCACCGAGAACAAGAACTTTATATGTTGCTGCAAAATCTAGCGCCATGTTTGCTTTGATCGCGTTTTTAAACTGTCCTCGGATTACCCCCAGACAGAGTCGACGGCCGGGGGTTGTTACGTACTCGGTGGGTTCCTTGGGTGTGGGATGGGTACTGGAAGAATCGATCTGAAACCTGCGCCCTCCACAATAAATTTTTCCTTAAATTCCTCCGCTTGATGATACATAGAATGAATCACTGAACGGAAAATCTAGGACTGAAGGCATTGTATGGTCTAAAAAATTCACTTAAACAATAAAGAATTATAAGATAAATTATGGCTACTTCTAAAATTAAATTATAATTAAAATATTAGACAATTTAATGCTGGAATTTCTTTTATTCGACTAGTACACTCGCCGAGAATTCTTTTCCTCATTTCTCACATTAAATAATGAAATTCGGAAGATTAACAATACTTTTGATCAAGAGTTTGACACACAAAAACTCGTAAAATTTGATTTTATTACTATTTCTGAGACAGAATGAAAAATTGATTTTTACTTTCTTTGTCTTCATTTGATTTGGTATTTTAACTAATGCTTCTTTGGCTTTTCTACTATGTTATAACGTATATATAATGTCTTTGTGTTTATCTAATAATAAGTGAATATTCATCTAACCTTACAGATTGATACTTTGGTTTGGTTACTCAGTTTGATTAAATAAAGAAGCTTATTTTTAGCTCTTTTTGCTACTATAAGAATTAATTTAAATATTAAAAATTATGAAAAATCTCTCACCAATTAATCAGGTTCAAAGGTAGCAATAATATTAAAAATTTGAAAGTAATTCGGGCTCTTACAAACAACTATTTTAAATTCACTTGTAAAAGAATATAAAAATAATCTAGATATAATAATCATTAACGCTTTAAGTTTCGTCTTAATTAATAGTGCCTACATTGTTTTCGAACTCTTATTCGTCGTAAACATACACGTCAGCCATAATTGCAAAATTTATAGGCACTTAACATTTTACAATCACATTTTCATCTTTCATATTTGACTCAAATCCATGGAACAAGTTTCATAGTAAATTTTATTAATAAAAAGGATTCTTTGGTTCTCAGTAAGATTAGCACCTGTTTATAGAGCAGGTTGATTCACAATTCATCAACGTACGATTGAACTGATTCATCAGTCGTCTAAATTATAGAAATATACAATATAGTGAGCGTTTTATTAACTTATCATTTTTGAAATCATTCTAAGTTTAAAAACAATAATTTTGGGAATTTCGATATAACTAGTAATTAATTCAAAGTATTTGATTACATTGACTAGAAATTGCAGTGTAACTACCACTAGTTTTCGACATCTGCATAATTATCTACTTAAGGTTTATGATAGATAACAATTTAAGCGCAACTACATTCTAAAAATACTGTTCGTTTCTATTTCCTACTACGATTTTGCAAATATTTTCTACGCTCTTAATTCAATACCATTCTTCAAGTGGTTATGCACACTTTTTCAACAATCCGGTCAGAGAAAAAGTTTATAAATGCCGCAGAACAAAAACATCGGAATATTTAATAATCCTAAATAAATTAAAAGTTCTAAAAAATAAATAATAAAAATATTTAAAGAGAGTAATATATACCTATATAAATCATACGCTACTTTTAATTAATTCTACCGTAGTCTTTTTTTTTTGTAGATTATCTGAATAATCAGCAAGTGAAAGTCTTTTGAATTGACTTAAGTCTCGATTACAAAATATTACTAAGTAAATATTTTGGCAAAGTTTCCTGATTTTGATCTAAATTACGCATCAATAGTTAGACTTAAGTCTAAAGTGAGTCTATTTGCAATAACTTTGCAAATCTTGGAACAAAATGTTTGTATAAAAAGCAAAAAATCGACCCAACGCTTGAACTTTTTGTTATTAAATATAGACAGCTTGTTTGATTTATAATACTAAAAAAGAAGTAAAATACTGTGAGATTACTGAATCTAAAAGTTTAATTAAAGCGGAAATAAATTAATGCGATAAAAGTGATAAAAGCTTGTTTAGACGTCTGTTAAAATATTACAAAACCGCGCAAACAAACAGTCCGACTAATATCATTCCGAGCATAAAAGTAAGATCGCGCTTGATATCGGGATCACGTAGACCAGCTCCAGGAAGACTGTAGATAGATCTCCATCGTAATGACCACAAAGGTATGATAACGTGAAGAATGTCAGGGATCATGAAGCCGAGATCGCGAACGACCTATAATCATTTTTCATAATTTGATATTGCATAATTAATGAATGGCATTGCATTGGGCATATTTAAAAACAAAACTTATATTCTTAGAATATGAAGCTCAATTTTAACTCTTATAATTCATTGACTTGGGTTAACTATTGTAAGTTACATGCATGTAAATATGAGTTTAAAATGGGAAATGCAAGCTTCACAGCAGAAAAACTCAATACAGGAGAAATAGGGTGATTTTGATACGAAAATAAGGAAAATAGTAGGGGATGAAAAAAGATGAATTTTCAACAAAAAATAGTTGAATCTTTAATAAAAAAAGTTTATTTACGTAGAAAAATAAATGTTCTTATGGGATTTTATTGATTCAGTCCGTATTTAAGTGAAAAATGAGATAAAAATAGGAAAAGAAAAATTATCGTAAAAAAAGGGGAATAAGACACATTTTTTTTAAATAAAGGAAAAACTAGTGAATAGGGAAAAGACTATTCTAGAAGTGTATTCTAGCCTAGAAATGTAAAAAATTGAGAGATTTTAACTTGTCAACCCCTCAAATGTGAAAATACCTGATGCGCGTAGCCTTCTCCCCTGACGACATTGGTAACAAATTGGTCCCAGCCTCCAGCAAGAATATGCAATAGAGCGATAGCGCTTATCCCAAATGCTTTTCGATGCGTGACCGGGTTTTTATCGTCGGCCAAGTGTATCACGAGAATGGTTGATATCAACTCCGTGAGGGAGAAAAACAGCTGGTGATACCACTGAGAATAGAAGTCGTCATTCCAATAATTAATATACACCCACCACGAGTAATAGTGGGAGAAGACTGCAGACAGGAAGAGAACAAACATGCTCGATCGAAGTCGATTTTGAAATGCGAGCCATGTTAAATATTTGACTGTTTCGTAGAACAAGATCACTCCAGAAACTATTGACATCCATATTTTTAAAGTATTCGATGTCGCATTGAAGTACATGTGCTTGTAAGAAGCAATTCCTGATTCGTACGACCCTAAAATCAAATTAAAATCATTAGCTGTCATTAGTATTATTATATGTTGGGCCCAAGTTCTAAACTCAAAATTCTCAACATCTAATCTCTTTACTTTACTTAATAACCATTATAATTAGAAATTCATTCGACAAGTTTCGCTCTACATACATAACTCTATTTAAAAAGCGAGTATTATTATAGAGCGAAAATAATTCTAATTATAATATTTGTTAAGTAAAATGTGGAAATCGAATTTTTGAGATTAAGAGCTTAGTTTCAACGCCCTTAAAATTTACCTTTGAAAACCGTGTCCCAGCAGGAACATGAACAATACTGTTTATCGACATCTCGAGCGAAATCTTGCCAGAAATAGTAGAGAAAGGCAATGTGTAGTGGTGGAATAAGTAATGGTGCCAAAAAGGCCACAATTTTTGAGCCGATAGAAGCAAAGTTTATGTACAGAATACGTTTCAACATGATTTCGATTAGATTTTCAAGTCTTGAGTCTCCATATTAATCCCTCATATTATTCAGTGATAGAAACTTTCCAATTCCGTTGCCAGAAGGGGGAACTTTATTTTTTTCATGTTTATTCTTGAACTCGATCTCTTCAGCCATTGCGCTTCCTTCCTATATACTTCTTACTTCCAAAATAGTAGAGACCTGCACAGTTCCAAGTTCCAAATATACTCAGGGTTTTACAAATTGCTGGAATTATTTATAGATGAGCCAACAGATAGAATAGTCTATATGGAATAAATGATTATACATATTAAGAATACAAATTGCCAATATATTTCTTTCATAGAAATTTTTTTAAATTTGAATAAATTAAATATGTGAAATACGAACCTATAATAGACAAATGTTGAGGTTAAGTTTCGTTCTAAAACTTATTTTAGGACAGCGAACATTCGTTGAAGTCGATAAAAGGAAATTTTATTCCACTTTCATTTGGAGAATAGAGGACTAATTTTAGAGAATTAGGTATGTCTTTGAATTGACATTTTCAATCACTTTGAAGGAAATTTGACAAGCACGAAATTTTGACAGATGCTGGTTAACGACATGAGGTTTCAGTTTCACGTTTTGGCACATTTTCTTGGATTCGCGCTAATGCCAAAAAAACAAATTGGCTTGTGCAAGATCTTAATTATTTATATAGTATTTACAGAGATGTCTGGTATTTACATATTTCCAACCAACCGGCATTTGTGGAGTATATATACGTACATTTGCACCATTTGCACGCATGTTCGATATTTTGATTTTTATTGTAATTCTTATAAATTCCACAAGAGAGCGCTGGATGTATTATGGCCAATTTAAAATAATTGAAACTTGAAAAAGGTTAAAAAAACATATTAATTAAAACCTTAAAACCCTCCATGTTAAAACCCATGCCAACCCATGCAGTTAAAACGGTTAGAACTTAGAACGCATTTAGAAAGTAAAAGTACTTACAGCTTTATTCAATTTCTTCGAATTGTAGTTGCATTTTATTTAATTTGAGGCATTTAAATTTTGATGGAAGGAGAAAGTGAGATAAATATTTTAGGCATTGATTAATGAATATTTGTAACTGATATATCCATTTCTCTTTTTTTTTTCAGCTGCACAAAATCCTTTTGCCCGAACTTGAGGGGTTGGTAAGATAAAAATAATGATGCCTTTTTTACATCCAAGTAAAGAGCATTTTCTAAACTATAAATAAATAAATAAACTAAATTTTACATGACTTTCATTAATATTTTTAAGTTCTTTTCCATCCTACATTTGAATTTCCCCGCATATTCCGAAGTATCCCGAATGGTTCCGAACCAAAACACCCTTAAAAAATGGCGGCTTCGGAACCTTCAAGTCGGCAATCTACGGCAATCGCGTTTTCCATAGCCATAGAATCCTGTATCCAGATTCCAGTTTGATTATATATATCAGTAGTGATATAGGTTGATACAGAGATGGTAGATATCTGATATATGTGGATATATGCATCTTTTTATTTTTATGCTATTACAAATTATTTTTTGCGACATATTTTTGAGGTTAGGAAAGAACATTTTTGTTATTGTTTAGTATATATATTTATAGTATTTTATTACAAGGAGACTCATCCTATCTTCGAGGCAGTAAATGGCTTTTTAGTTTTTATAAATAAAGATAGTTTTGTAATAACATGATATTAATGTGAGTCTTGGTGCACACTTGTGTTGAAATGCGATAAAATGTTTATTAATATATTTACAGTTCGTTGATAATTCTATCATCAGTTATATAGTTAGTGTAATTAAGAACTGATTGCTGCAGTTGCAGACAGCTACAAAATAAAAAACTATAATTCATTAAGAGTTCTACCCAAGATGTTATACTTTCAGAATTTTTATCGTAGACAAGAAAATGAAAACAATTACAATTTTACTGAAAGCTAAGTTTCAATCAATTCTAATTGGGTTTTGATTTTAGATTTCGCATGCTCCGTTTTGAGGAAAAGTTGCTGAGAAAAATTGAGAAAAAAAAATTCAAATTCAAATTTGTATTCGCTCTATAGATGACACATTTTTATTTCTAAAAGAATTAGATGTCCATGCAGAGCGAAAAAATATTTAGTTCTAATATTTGTTGAGTAATATAAGGAAATAAAATCTTGAGATTAAAACTTGTATTCAACATCTTTAAATTGTTTTTAAACAGCTCTATTTCTCTTGGCTTCTACACATGTAATTTATTTCTTCAATGATAGTAATCGTTTCAGGTCGGCAGTTTTCACTGGATGCCACCGACTGCAGTTATTATGCAAACTCTATAATACAGGCATGGCACAATTTAAACACGTGTTATAAGTATAAGATTCAAAAAGCAATTCGATTCACGCTTCGTAAATTATAATTTATAACTTTTGCAATTAATTCATCCAAGTTAACAAAGATATTCTCTCATCTCTATAAGTTTTATATAAAATTTTCAAGCTAAAAAATAAATACTTCTGCATTTATAAAAGTCATTTACGCAAATACTACAAAAAAGTTTACATTGATGAAAAGTTTTACGACTCATTATAGATACTTTATTTCCTTCTGCAAGAAGTTTTTTTAAACAAAATCGTATTTCACATTTTTATATTTGTAGGACGTATTATTGTGATTATATAAAAAAATGCCTGATACTTATTAATCGAGTTTGCTAGTTCGCTAGACAAGGAAGTCTAGACGAGAAGTGATTAATCATTATTTTTGTTTATCTAAATTTGCACAGATCATTGGTCTTGCTACGTCATTCGCGTCATGGAAGTACGTCAAATAACGTATTTTTTTCTTGTTATTCAAATTATCGGATGTCACCTTTCATGGCAATTTAATTTTCACAGTTGATTCGCCTTTGTGACATATTCAACATCATTGCATTATCCTTTGTGAATTGAATTCTAACTGAAATCAATTTAAAATTAAAATATAAACGGAGATTAGATCCTTTCAATTGTAAAAAAATATATCTTCGAAGATACATAATATGTATATCTGATTAATGACTTAACTAAACTGTTTTTGTCAGAATAATTATTTTTGAGTGTTCTGCGTTCAATATTTGCGATGATAAAAATACATAATTGATTCTCCAGGTCTCATTTCCAAAAATTATTATGCGGTATGTTTCCTCGCTCGTGGATTAATTAGAAATTAAGTCGTTATATTGAGTAGTAGTGCATAGAAAAGTATTTAATGATGATTTAAATTTTAAAGCAATGAATGATGGGTAATTATGTAGAATTCTTATTTTCCTAACAAATTATTTTTATTTCAAGAATGATTTGCACATTATCTTTCTGGAATTATTTATACATTATGGAATAGAATTTGAGATCGACGTACTTGTACCACTTGTGAATTATCAGAGGTATATTACTCTTTTTTGCAAGTCTAGCTTCAGACGCAAGCATACAACTAGTAATTCTATTAATTATCGTATTTATTCTACGTCAGGAATACTGAAAACGATTGAACCCTAATCTATTTTGCTCGTAAATGACGTATCTAAAAAAATGTTTGCTTCTAATTCCCAAAGGAAAAATTTTTTATTCTGAATACAAGTTTTTTTAACTGACAGTTTCTCGTGTAATTTGACGTATTATACAAAAATCAATTCCCTGTTAAATTGCTTGGAGATAAACATGTTGAAAATATTTTATGTTTGCAGGTTTAGGAAAAAACCTGGCTGGTCATCGAATTCATAGAAATTGGAAGGTCATCCAGTTAATCAAGATTCCGAAATCTATTCCCTTCATAGGTAACTTCTACCATTTTGTTGTTTCTATTTTTATATTATCTTTTTCAATCAAGAGGATTTATAATTATAATTTAAAGCTGATTATTACAAGACTTCGCAGTCTTTCTCTTATTCTCCTGTTTTCCCTATTTAAAAAAAATTCCTCTTTTTTACATTGTTATTAACTAAATGTCCCTTTTTTCTCGTTTCTCACTTGAAAACTAATTTGCTTTGTTAAAAATCATCTTTCTTCATGGAAAATCTTAATGTTTAGTTGCTATCCATTTTTTTTGGTTGAAAAGTAAACAGTAAAAATTTACATTTTTGTTTGGAAACTCAACTATTCTGAAGAATTTATTCCTCTATTTCTATGAAAAAATCGCCCTATTTCCCCTCTTTATTGAGAATTTTTTACTATAAAGCCTGTTAATAAACATACTTTTGATTTTGTTCTAGGTTTCCTATAAATCAGAACTAGTGGGTTTCGATCTTGAGGTTATTTTTGTAGCTATTGACGAGAATATCACACATCACAGAATTAAGTTTAATTAGCCACATGACTGTAAACTCATTAAATGTGAACTGTTGTCAAGAAATTTCCAGAGTGGATTTCCTTGCAGCTTACGGAAGTCGAGGACGTATGTTTTTTTTAAAGAAAGCAAGGATTTCAGACAGGCCTTTTTGTCGCTCTGTTATTGATCTTGATAAGATAAAAGGTATAAATCAATGAAGGTTCTCTGAATTTTGATTTCTTACAACTTTGCCTTCGTGAATACTGAAGCAACCTTATTACGTAAAATCTTATTCCATCCTATCATAGCTCGCATAACATGATCTGGAGATACTTTCAGATTTATTATAGATGAACTTTTAGTCAGCAAGAAGTTCAGTAAAAATTTATTATTTCTTAACACTTGAGAATCAAAACTCTTAATTTTTTAATTTGAAGTAACCTGTTCCTGCTGAGTGTTGTTTGAAAATTCTATACTTTCCTCTTCTTTTTTATATTTTAATATTTTCTATCATTGCGCTCAATTATAAGTAAACACCGCGTCATAATTTTATTCTGACTTCCATCTGACTTTGTTTTGTAGTCTTCCTTTATTATGTTTTCATGCAACATAAACCGTGATCTCTTGACCAAGAACGACTTTAAAATTTATTTTCAATTGTCTAGTACTAATATTGTCTTTTAAATGTTTTATTTAAACTTCTTTTGTAAAAGGGGTGGATGTTTTAAACATATAGCACTTTTTGTTTGTGAATCAAGATCTTCTAGAATTGCTTCTAGAAACTTAAACCTGACCTGGGCCAATGCACTTTTATTATGGATTCTAAAACGGAAAAAATATTTTTTTTTGTCTCAACCGATTCGTTAAGAGCTAGACAATTTAATCACGAGCGAATATAGGTGATTTATTTACTAATTGTAGCAAAAAATCTTCATGTAGGTAAATAGTACGACATTATGATTTGAGACAGGTTTAACTTGCTGAGGAAGAGGGGAATGCCCGCTGGAAATATGTATCATGAGCAAACGTCAAGAGTAAGTTGTTGATATTTATAAATGGAGAGATGACCCATGTCCGGCAAATTTAGCTGAAAAGAAAAAAAAACAGAAAATAAAAGGACACCCAGTACTCCTTTATTTCCTTATACGAAAGTGCTGAAGATCACGTCATTGGGGGTTTAAGAAAAATGTCTACAGATTAGTTTATTTGCATTGGATGCAAATGCGTCAGACTTTTTAATTTTTAGTCAATCCAGACAATAATGGGTTTTTCTGAAATCGAAAAAAATTGATTACTCCATCGTTACGACTTTTTGTAGAAAAAAGTGGTTCTTAATTCAATTAAATTAAATACTTTCCATGTTAGAGAGAAGGTCCATTTACTCATCGTTAGGAAGTTTTGAATCTCAAAATTCGAACTCTTCATTTTAATAGACAAATATTATAATTATATATTTTTTCTATTTAAAAAATTAATAGCGTTACATTTTATGTGATAATTTTTATATATTTATTAATTAAACAATGAAAAACTTAATTATTTTCATATCTTCGAAAGCACTTCATGTAGAATTCCTTTCCTTGAGTAACTTTCCCAGAATTACATTTTAAAAAGATTGAATATTATTAAAGTGGCAAGTCTGCAGCTGTGTATTTAAATTTAATGAAGTCAATTTCTCTGTGAATGTCCTCTGCGTGATTGAGGGAGGGACTCAGGGTTTTTTAATATATCGACCATCGACTCTATTAAAGCAATACACGTTTTGACAAGAGTCAATAGGCTGACAATGCATTGATTATCCTCCCAGCTCCTCGTTGTTACTTTGCACGCTATACAATTTCATCTTCTATAAATATCATGATAATGAATTAAAATTTTAGTTCGAGTTTCAATATTCTGAGATTTGTCTAGAAATTTCCCTAGTCGATATTTAATGTTTTCAAGCTGGATTTGTATTTCGAAAATAGATTGATAAGGTCTTCGAGTTCAATGAAAGGCAAGACATTACATTAGCGGTCAAGGTTCGAGAATGATAACATTTTTTCAAATTCGTTGCCCCGACAATGTCTTCAGTTGCAGCTATTTATTCAACTATCTACCCCTCTTCCTTGAAAGAATCAAGAGATGATTTGAGTTTTATGATTAAATTTGTTTTTTCATGATTCTCTTAAAACAGATTCGATCCCTCGCCTTTCCAATAAGTTTTTTGCCAATTCAACTTTCTGTGATGTATTTTTTCCTGTATCAAGAATCATTTGTTCATTAATGTTTAAAATATCTGCTTTTGACCTTGCGTGCCCGACCCTGATTACCCTCTTAATGAACTCACAATCTTTAAAAATAATAAAAACGATTGCATTTTTGCAAAAAAGAAAGGCAATATTTTGTCTAATGATCGTCTTGAATTAATTTTCTATTGATAAATGATATTTGTTGTTGTAAAGTGAATTATTATTTCCAACCTAACTAGTCAGGAACTTACGAAATTTATATTTTGTAAAGCAGTTAATTACATTAGTATTTATTTTGCAGGAAATGATACCTAGAGGAAAAAACAAGGGACGAGAAAAAGGAGCAACTTGAAGCGAAATTTAAGGATGGAGAATTGCTCTAATAACGGACGAAAAATGAGGAATGAATTTCAGTTTCGGTAAGTCTTTAAACGCTTTTCGATAAAAAATAGAATAAAGCGATTGCCCCCTTCTTTTTTACTACATTGAGGAGTACGATAACGTCAAGAAATTGAGTGAAAATTAATTTATCACACATTCGGATACTGTAAAGTGTCATTAAACACTAGTTTCAAAGCTGCAAGGGTCATCGGCTTACCAAGATAAATTCTAGCGGTCACAATTTGTATGTGCAAAGATAAACTTGCAGAGTCAGCACTCCGTCAGAAAGAGATAATCGTAATGTAGAACTGATTTGAATGTAATCGCTCTTTGACAGCTAAGACAAGTAAAAGTAAAAATTCCTTTTTTCATCACATTTTCAACAAAATTCTCCTATTTAGTGAAATATTAATTTTTTCGTTGTACTTTTTGTTATTGAAAACTATTTTTACTTTATTTTTGGTCAAAAGAAGAGAAACTTTCTATTCATCAAGCATTTCTTTTATAAAGACAAATTTAAAATTTATATTACTTTTCTATTCTATTTTTGGTGCACATATTTTTTTTCACAAACTATTTTTGTCCTTTGTACACAGAATTAATGTAAATATTTGAAATTTACAAGATAACGGACTGTTTATGTGGAATATTTAAGATGTATCTTCAGATTATACGTTGTGTAGTATGAAGCTCTTGAATCAAGTGGCTAAGACTGTCTTTTCTTGAAAAAATGTGCATTTACATTATTTTCTATTGCATATTTCATATGCATATCGTTTACAGCTTAGAGCTCTTTAAGAGAAGTAATTAAAATTGCATTTAACATACTATAAACTAGAATTTATCATAGTCGTTGGGGTACTAATAGCTAGAAAAAAAAATTCATTTGAAATTTGAATGTATAAAGTATTTCCAATAAGTGATAAATAAGGAAATAAATTTCAAATGCGATAACGAGAATTTCAATTATAAAATTCTAGGTCTATTAAAAAAGTGTAGTCTTTATGTTATTCTCGAATTAAGTCTTTTGTAGATAATAAAGTATAATTTCCTGCTTTTACGTGGGTCATTGTTCTCATTTCAAAAAGAATTTGCGCCAAATATATGTATTTCTACCTAAGAATCCGTCGATCTTTTTAGAGAAAGCTTTTGTCCCAGAGAAATTCAGAGAAAGTTATTATTGAATTTAAATTAATATAAAAACATCCACTTCAAAAATTAGACACTTAAAAAACAGAAATCTCTCTAGAAAAGTTATCAGGATGTTAATTTTTGAAAATTAAACTTAAAATTTCGAATTAAAAGCGGAAACTAAATTCAATGGAATTCAACTCAATCAGATTAGATTTGAAAGGAACTGAACTGAATTGAACTGGATTCAACTCTATTGAAAGTAAAATCAATTTAAATCTTGGATTGTACACCTGCATTTTAATTGAATTAAATTAAATTTACAAAGGAAAATTTGTGGGTAAGGGAGAAATATTTGTAACGTGAAATATTTTTAAAATTCAAGAAGTTTCGAGGTCGATTTCGAACAAGAACGTGATAGATTTTTTGCAGGATATGGTTCCTTGCTTTGCGTCATATTTCGTATGAATTATTATGTCTTACTCTCTGCAATCTTGATTTGAACGTGGCTTGCTTTAAGATAGTGCAAGCCTAAATCCGTACGCTTTTAAATAAACCAAAGGAACATATTCTTTATTTAGCGACCACTTTTTAACCAAGCGGAATGTTGACTTTTTTAAAGGATTGACTCATTGTCAGGTACTGATAATAAGTTTATTTAGCATTTACCAACGCTTTCTGATTCCTTTTCAATCTCTTATTGTGTTTCGTTTAAGAGAATCTAGTTACAAAAAAATTGCAAGATTATTTTCTCCGTCGGAGAAAATGGGGAGAATTTATGGCTGTGGCATTCTAATCACCTTTGCTATTCACAATCTTTCCGTACTTTTATTTTATTATTATAACGGAATATTTTGAATTTAAATCCCAAGTGTAACGAAGGTGAAAAAGTATTTTATATTCTTATACTTAGCTCGAGAATAACTTAAGACTGACGTAAAGAAAGCAACTTTCGGTTATGCGAATTAAGTTGAAAATTATATTTTATCACTTTTTATTCTATTTCTTATCTTTTTATTAAAAGGCAGTAAGTGTGAGCGAAAAGTTATTAGTGTTTACTTTTTATTGAAGGTTAAGGAGGGTCTGCAAGTCATTTTACTAGAATGAATATTTATTAAGGAGGGAAATTATTAAGTTAGGGAAAACTTTTAACGGCTTTTTATTCAGACATAATTATTTAGTTTTCTTTAAGTCCTGCACCAGATCCACAAAATATAAAAGTGCTTCAAGGAACACGGGAGGCTTAGGTTCATTCAACGTCCTTAAAAAATAAAAAATTGTAAGTCTCACACTTGATCCTTAACCGGTTTTCGCTTTAATGTAGGGTCATATATTCTTTAAAAGTCTTTTACTATATACCTTACAATTTTTTTAAATCTCTGGAAATTTTTGAAATCTTCTGAAATGTCTTGAAATCTTTTTTAATTCCTTAAAATCAATTAATCCTTCGTAAAAAAACGTTTAAAATTTTCGAGTTTTTAAATTTGTATTTTAAATTTTTTGGTTCCTTAATTAAATTAAATTAAAAGCCGAAATGTCGCGCAGAGTGCTAATTATAATTTGATTAGCATTTTATTTGAAAGTAGTTGACTATTAAACGGTCAATGTCAATGTCATCGGTACTTGGCAGATACAAGCGGAACTAAAGAATAATTTTATCAGAAGTCATCAGGTGAAACCAATTTAAACCAGTACACACATTTAATTTTTTCTTCTCTGATAATATAAAGTTGCAGTGTCATAAATTGAGCAAATTAATAAATTGGTCTAAAAAGTTCAAAATAAAGTCATTGAATAAATTGTTCTAACTCAGTTTCTCGAAAACTTTAGTTCATTCTAGCAATTCATCGAGACATCAATAACCATAATTGCCTGAAGTTCAAGATCACAATTCTCCCAAATGACCCTTACTCAATGGCGTTTTTTTATGTAATGGAAATTTAAAAACTTTTATCACTCTCTAAGAAAAACTTAGAGTTAATTAAAAGTATATACTATCCTATTAAAAATTAGAAACACTAAGAATTCGATTTAGAGATAAAAATGGAATATTAATGTGGGTAATATTGTTTTAATTATTTTTATGCGGATTTTAAAAGCGTAACTAAAACCGGGAATTCCATTTATCAAGAAAATCTGTCATTCTCAGACTTAGTAAATTAGTCGGCATATGCAGATTCAAACACGTGGTTGATCGGGATAAAGGTGGAAGAAAACCGGTTCCATTATACCGATTCATGGTGGTAATGACGAGAATCCCCCGCTAAATCGTCGCGTCAATGGGAATCCCAATTTTCAAAGGAAATGAAGGGCATAGCCAGTCATTTGTTTATGTCTCACATTCCACAAGTGCAAAGTTCGATTTCAAAGGTAATCAATTTTCCCACTGTTTTGCGATTTTCAGACTCGAAAAAATGAGTACGAACTATTTCCTTTTTATTCGTCAAGCAGGCATTTCAAGTTCAAATTTTAAATTCTTAACCTTTAGCTTTAAAATCTGGTTCCTTAAAACCCGAGATTATTGAACTTGAACACAGATTTTTTCCTGGTGGTGAAACTTTTTCATGAAAACAAACTACTTTTATTATTTCGAAAAAACGATATGACGACCACTAATGAGGACCTGCCATTGCTGACGATAGCGAATTTGCAAAAAAAAAAAAATTTTGCAAAAACGTTCACGATGAACGTCAGTCGCAAGGCGGGTATTGTTTTATGTTCATCTGGTAGAGATCCGTACACGTGCTATTTGATCTTTTCTTTAAAAAAACGAGCACGCCGTCTATCGTGCACGCGACTCAGTTTTTGTTAAAGAATCGTGGACATTTTTCTCTTACTGATAATTATTTACCATGAGTAAAGTAGTATAGATTTGCAATTTTTAAGGCACAGATTCATTCCCTTACTCCCTTCTTTTGAAAATTTAACTATTTAGTAATAATTCGGTAATATATAATTAATTTCATTCTAATGAAATTTATAAGTAGAAAAGTACTCAATCCAAAAGCTAGAAAAAATTATAGAATTTCCAATAAATCTGGTTCGATAATCGGAGAATAAAAACAAACACGTAAAGCTTACCATACCCATTTTCCCTAATTGGTATTATTTCCTAGAATCTAGCAATAGGAAATAATTGTTTCCAAACAATAATCGCCAATAAACAAGATATTAAAAATCTACTAATTATTGAAGATTGATTATCTTCCGAGGATTCTACGTGCATCAATAAAATTGTCGAATATGGGATATTAAATACAAATACAAAACTTTTTTTGCCTCTACGAGGAACGCGTCTCGCGTAAAGAATCCAATACCATCGACGCAGACCGATATCGAACGAAGGTCGTGAGGTTCGCGGCTTTATAAGCGAGGCCTCTACCATGTGCCAGTCATTCGTCGCTACAAGCTCACAACGCGAACGCGACCTGTAGTAAATCAAGTAAAAATTCTCAAAGTGTGCAAAAGTTGTTCTAACTTAACTAATTAAAAAGTTTAGTTTGTGACAGTGTCAACAAGATCAACAATCCAGAGTGCTCTATTGACCAAGGGCATCAGGAATAAATCCAAAAAGGATCCAAGCAAAGGCATTGGAAATCGTCAAGTGAAAAACTTGACTTCTGAAAATTTGAAGTTTGGAAAGGAGAAAAGTCACGATGTACACCAACCCCTTCAACCGAAAACACAGCACGATCCGCCAGGTGTTGGATCGTCTTTTGGATCCGACGAAAAAACCGATCAGGAGGTCAGAAAGTGTCTCAAGTTCTGGAAGCAACAGTTCCAAGGGCAGCAACAGTTCCTTTGGAGGATCCTCGAGTCATAGGGGGATCCTTCAATGGGGCAGGAAGTGAATGACCCCAGACACTCTTTCGAAAGGAACCCGAAAGAGGGTGGATTTTACTCAATACCAAAGGAACCATATTCTCTGGGATCAATTTTATCCTGCCAGAAGCTCCACCAAGGAGAAGATCATGAGGCACAATCTAGAGCTAGATTTGTTGTGCTTCCGTGGTCCGGAGATGAAGGCCATCAGAACATTTCCACATTTCGATCTTCCAACTTCCAGCACCGCATGATTTCATCTATTTATGTTAATCAACGTTCATCAAGTGCTATTATCATTCATCAGTTTCACACATCCAGAATTTTTTGTGTTAGTCTCAAGAAGTTCATAAAAGTGCTGTTTTTGTTAATACATATTAATGTTATTGTTTTCTACTTCATCAATTCATGATTTAACTTGAATGTTCTTTAGAAACAGTTGTATTCTGCAAAATGAGATTTTTTGGAAACTATGTTTGTTGTCAATGTAGGATAATCGAGTTTCCATTTTTCAATAGGTATAGTTTTTAAGTTGCTAGTCAAAAGACAGTATTATTAAGTGTCTCTGATTTTCACCTTCATGTGTCAATTCAAATCTATTGTGCTGGTTTTGATTCATTTCTTTATTTATTCCATATTTTGTACAACGATCATGCTTTTAAAAATAAATATATTTATTTGAGATTGTTAAATTTTGTCATTCTGGTGTCTTCAAACTACATATATCCTCTTTTCAAATCCACTCCTCTTCTACTTCTACAATTTTTTAAAATACCAATTTTATTTTAATATTTATTTTTAATTTTTGTTGAGTCAAATGAAGAAAAATTCTGAGGCTGGAACTTGGATCCAACGCCCTTAATAATATTTTTTAAACAAATGATTACTTTTTAAATTCTTATCGCATTAGCTTATCTATTATTTGATAACTTTAATTAAATGCTCAATCTGAAGTTTTATTCTTGACTATTATTCTTATTTATTAAGAAATAGAACTGAAGATTGCTTTTATATTCCAATTTTAATTATTTAAACTCTCTTTTTTTTAAATAAATCAATTTAATTTCTCGCACTATCTGAATCTAGCTAAATATGTATGAAAAAAGTCGTGGAGTAATTATAGAAGCATTTTAAACAGTGCAGTTTATTTTAATTACGACTCATTTGGTAAAAATTTATCGCATGATACTTTAGATATTACATCAAGTTCACGCGATTGAAGTTCAAAGCTACGAATGAAGTAATAAGTGGTAGACTCAACATTAATCGAATATTTCTACTCAAGCTTCTACTTTAATCGTAAAATTTGAAAAAAAATCTCTTTCTCAATAGCTATCTCCTTTAAGTCTGTTGAGACTAATCTCTAATCTCAAAATACGATTTCTTCAATTTATTAAACAGATTTTAATACCTAATTTTAATACTTTCTGCTAAATTTGGACTATCGAGTCCTTTGAATATTCAGTGCAATTTGATTTGTGTTTCAGTCTCATTTGTTAACATTTTTAGTGACAATTAGTGACAGTTATTATTTTGAAGGTGAACGTTGTTTCTATAATAATTGTGGCAAAATGAACTGTAAATATGTACTTGATATGTTTCTGCTTTTAGAAATAATTAATTTTCTTAATGTCGAAGAAGATATTTTCTTCTAATGGAAAGAATATCACGTGGCGAGTAACGTGAAAAGTACAATAGACCGGCTCCCTGTTTTTTATTTACTGCATTGAAGTATATGCAATTTATATTCTATGCGTATAATTCCTGTTTGTATCATTGTCCGAGACAGAATGCCCGCCGCGCAAACGATATTATCACTTTACGATAAATTAATATGATTTATATAGACGGTGTCTGCAATTTTTTAAAATTCATTCATCTTCTCTAACACATGATTCTCAGGTGTGCAAGGTTCTGTGAAACGTGACTATAGCCTTTTATTAATCTTTTGTATAATACAATAGAATCAATAGTTATTAATTATATAGAATCAGTTCTTAAGATTAATTAATATTTTAAAGAATCTGAAGTTAAATGATTTAATTTTTTACATTTAAAAAAAATATCTCCCTCTACTGATAAAAATTCTTATCCTTCAAATAATTGCTTCTGACCTAGATTTTTTGCACGCACATGATTATTCATTTTGCAAATGTTTGAAAATGTTTAAACATTCATGAATATTGTCTAAGAATCATCAATATTTGCATTGATTAATAACTTTACCATAGATTTGAAACGGAAAAAAAGAGTTGATCTTAAATACGAGGAAATATTAGAGAATTTCGAACTTTGTAGTTACCCTGAGTTTATATCTCGCGAATCAATTGTAATGCTGGAAAGTCCCCCGGTGAAAGGATCTCGACAAGGATACTTCGTGGTGGTTCTTAACATGCAAAAAGTGACCTAACATTTGAAAAGGTATCAAGTGGCAAGGCTGGGAGAGGATCAAGGCCGGGAAATTATGAATATAAGTTTTAGGTCATTGACCTGCAATCTTCACATTTAAATAACCGTGATTTCTTTGTAAAATTATGCGTAATAAAATTTGCCTAAGAGGTCTATTCAAGAAACACTAATTTCAAATTATTTGAGGGACTTAAAAATCTCTTAAAAATCTCTTAAAAATCCTTGCACTCTTTTGAATTTTTTGAATTCGTTTAAAAACTATAATATTACCAAATTTTAAAAGATTTATTGCTTTCAATATGTATTTTTAACTTTTAATTTAAAATTATTCTTTCTATGATCATTTTTAATTAAAATTTCTACAAAAAATTTTAAGCTCTGCTATTTAGAATAGTCGGAGGCTCAATAAAAAAATTAATTCCTATATTTAGTTTATTGTTTCTGAATACATTATTTTATCAAATTCAAATGCCCTGAAATTTCAAAATTCGTTTTTATAAATGTCAGACAATTCTGATCATGTATTCAAAAGAGATTTGTCATCATAAATATTTTTGTCAATATTTTTTTAGTTTTTTATCTGACAACATTTTTTTCCTTATTTTAATTTAGATTCATCGATGTTCTTCTTGAATAATCCACGTGTCGTGAATTTAGCTTTATGACAAACGTTAAAAATGTTTTATTATTATTTTTTTTTAAATATTTTCAATTACAAAACGAATTCTCAAAAATTTGACTTTCTCTATCTGTGAGAGGAAAAAATTAACTGTCCAAGACCTGGAAACCTGAACAAAGGTTCATTAAATGATGTCAAGTGTGCGCAGACTTAGATGACAGCTATTAATCATGATTTCCTGAATCACTCTGATAATAATTACAGACATGATATGCTGAACTAAATATAATTATTTATTAAACATGATTTATAAGTGTTCTGATAATTAATAATCAATTGAATCAGGGAAAAAACTAGAGATTCTAACAACTTTCGGAAAAGAGGGTCAACTCTTACGCACTGATTTGTCCTCAGTGGTAAAATTAGCAACTAATCTTGCAGAGGAGAGTATTATGATGAGCTTTGTACAACCTTAAGATAGAAATATGTAGTACAAATAAGAGAAGGTCTTTTTTAAATATCATATTGTGACTGTGGTAATTAATACAGTTTCTATAATTAAACGCCTCAATGATAAGGAGTTTTTTTCACTCTTTTTAAATTAAAATTATCAGAATCCGCCATCTTTTACGCAATTCTAGCTTTTTTTAAATAAGAAGTCCTCTTTTTTCTACTGTTTTCAAGAAACTTCTCCTGTTTTCTCGGGTTTCACTATCAGGACTGAATTAATAAAACCCAACTAGGAAATTTAACTATGTATTTGGTTAAAAATCAATCTTTTATCCTTAAAAATTA
>JAUESI010000010.1:14830337-14846451 GCA_032275145.1 Synergus laeviventris | reverse complement strand
GACTGAATTAATAAAACCCAACTAGGAAATTTAACTATGTATTTGGTTAAAAATCAATCTTTTATCCTTAAAAATTATAACATTCCATTTTTTAAATTGAACAGTGAACTATTCCTTTGAAAATGTATCGTTTTGGTTGAATTTCGAGAGAAAATGCGAGAAATCACTCTATTGCCCCTGTTATGAGAGTATTTTGAGATGAGAAGCCTGAATTATTTTTTTAAATCAAAATAGCTGATTGTAGAACTAGAATTAAGCCAAAGACGGTGGATTCTACCAGTTTCGATTTAGAGAGCTCGATTAATTATCTTATAAAAAATATCAAGAAGTTTAGATCGGATGTGTATTTAAATTGAAATTATTATGAAATTAATAACCTGTTTCATGCAACTCGACCCTTTCGTGTGAGATATATACTCATAGTGGCAAAATACTACTTTTTTATAAGAAGCATGCGTCACCTTGAAAATTACAAACTATATTATACGACTCGCAATATTCAGTATAAAAGGTCATAATTATTGGTCTTCTTTTTAATTTTAATTAGAATAAAGCTAGCAGAATTTAAAAGAAAAAATTAAGAGTAGAAATTAAGAGTAGAAATTAAATTTCGAAAAGTCAATAATTATGGACATGTGACTGCTGGTACGTGGTGGCAAAAAAGATATTCAAATAATTTTCTGATGTAGCAAGACTGCACTCATAATAATATAATTGATATAGAAGTAGTCATGCGATAGTTTCTCTAGCGAATACTAATTGTTCCTTATGAGTATTTGTTGATTTAAGTCGCAGGATTCTAATAATAGAATGAGAACTTTATTGAACGACGTTTGTTGAATTAGAAACAGTATGTTCTCAATTAAGGGAAATGAAACATGCATCAGTTAAAATATACTTATATCACTTGGCATTTTAATAACATGTAAATTGCTCAGGAAATTAGTTTCTAACATTTCTCATACAAATAGGCGTTGGTGCAAAATAATATTCTTCTTGGTTCAAGATACTATACTTGAATTTTTCGTTTGAAGGTAAACGGAAATAACTGTAGTTTTATAGTTTAATACTCAATTAAGTAGTAATATTTCTTAATGTAGCAGGAAACCGTTGCAAATTCTTAAATTATTCATGATTCTATAGGGAGTCGAATTTGACATTCACTTGTACACGCCTCACTTTCTTAATTATTATTTTTCATCTCGTGAATACTTCGTCATTCTATCTTTCCAGTCTTTCCACAAAATTTACATATCATACGAATCTGTAGCTCGAATAACATCGAAAAAAACCTTGAAATTCTGTTCCTTTAATACCATTACCATTTTTAATAGCTTGGAATATATATTCGGTTTTGAATAAGGAATGTTTGATATTATTAACGCTAGTCACAAACGAGGTATAATTAGAATGGGATTTATTTATAATCGAGATATTGGAGTCCCTTTCAAAAATCAGTTTAACTCAGTATTTAAAGTAAAGCAAAACCTGAACTCTAGACATTTATTTTCACATCATCGAATCGATTTAAAAATTCTTTTGAAATAAAAAAAAATTAACTCCCTTAAACTTAAACTCCCTCTCTTAAGAATGTTGAAAATCATTCAAAATGTCTTGAGATCTTGTAAAAATCTCTTGAAAATTCTGAAACTCTTGAATTCTTTCAAAATCCCTTGAAATTACTTTAAATTTCTGGAAGTTCATCAAGTTGTCTTGAAATATTTAAAATCATGTGAAATGTCATATAAATTTTTAAATTCTTTGGAATTATTTTTAAATCATTTGAAATTTTATAAAAATCACTTGAAATTCCTTGAAACTTCCCACAATCTTTAATTTTAATAATAAAAAATTGTAAAAACACATCTTTTTATTTAAAAAATGGTTGATAATTAAAGAACAAAGAAAAGACATTTTACTAACTATTTTTTTAATGAAATAAATAAATAGTCAATAAATACTTCTCTTGCAAAAAAATTGACCTGGAATTTTTTTCTTCAATGAAAATGGATGTTTTAGGAAAAATTTCAATTGTGCGGTTATGGGATATCAGTTATTCTGAATTACAATAAAATAATTGATTATTTATTGTAATTTTCTGACAATTTAGTCTCACATTTTGCATCAGTAAAAATTATATTCTAATATTCGAATTATTTCTAAACGTACAAAAATGTTATGTTATCTAAATCCATCCACAGTGAAAAATAATACATTTTTATCTTGGCTCCATGCCTTCTTGATTTCCAAATTTTGAATAAAACTTGGAGTTAATGTTTGTAAAAATATATGGATTTGATTCACTTGGACACAGTACTGTTTCGAGAATGTTGGGTAGTCCTGCCTCAGTTTTATTTCCGACTGGTTCTAACATATTATTCCAGAGAAGATTTGCACCTGTGAAAAATGTTTTATTTCAATTACTTTTGCAAATAAATGTATAAAGTATGGTCAATTATTAAATATATTTATTCATATCTTTTAATAGGTAATAATTGTTTCTTTCCAAAAAAGTTTGATACGCCTGACGTTACGCAGCCATGGTGTAGATAAATTTTTTTTAAAGAAGGCCTTTCGAAATAAATAACTTACGTTTGTCATTAAAATTTTCTCAATACGTATATAGTAATTATAATAATTCAAAGAAACATACTATATACACCACTATTTTAAATGTCAGTTCATATGGGTTTTGTATTATATAATATTAATAAGAGTAATAAAAAATGTAAGTTTTTCATAAATTTAAAAATAACTTGAATTTTTCTTTATAATAAATGCATTCTAATATTGCATTATTTTATTAATGCATCTTTCCTTTAATTTTTTATAAAACAAATTAATTTACACTTCACTTAATGGAATCATTGTAGATTGGGTTGCCCATCGGCAGGCGCAGTTTATCGATTCTCAATTGATTACTATTTATTGATTAAATATTTAGAAAAGTACTTAATATACTTTTAGATTTGAAATCGTACCAAGTGCATGTCCTTTTTGGCTGAAGTGGAAACAGTCGTGAGTGACGAAAGTTGAATCTAATCGGGGCGCAACCCTGGGATTTGAATTTGGTGCATTAAATAATTTCGAAAAGGGTTGTAAGACTACAGTGAAGTCCGGAGTAGTGTCATATCTGCAAAATATAATTAGTATGTAAAATTATACCTTCGATCTCGTTATAAGTTAAAATTGAATATGAAAATAATTTTAATTCATAAAATGTTGATATAACTGAATAATGAAATTTAGGTATTAATTTTTTTTTACCTTCCAGATGCAACTAAAGCTTCAGCAGCTTGTTGATACAAACGAGACATTTTTGAAGCTTCAATGTCTGGTTGTTTGCCTTGATGCATACACGCACAATAAAGAGGGTGCAAAATGTTGCACATAGCACTTTTAGTTGTTCTTAGAGATACTGTCACATCTAAAACAATAAAGTTTATTACAATTTGACAACTATTAAAATAAAATACATTTTGTAAGAGGGAAATGAAAAATTGAATCGGATTCATCAAAGATTTACTAAAAGATTTACTTTGATTATGAGTAAGATAGCAAATTCTTTGGAGTTATTGCAAAGAGATGAATTAAAAAAATTCTTACCAATCGCTGGTACTAAATTTACCAAGGTACGAGGTAGGGCGGCTCTAAGGAAATCTAAAGTTCTTCTTAAATGTATGGCATGTCGAAGTGGTGAAAAATCCTTAGGATTGTAGCACTGAGCTGAACAAATGTCGTTGGCACCAAAAAATATTGTCACCATCTGTTTAAAGACGTTATCTGACGTTATTATATATTATTTCTTAACAATTTATTGTTGCATCAAATATTTGTCATAAAAAAAATTGTTGAGTGAGAATATTTAAACAAAAAAAAAAGTTTGTCTGATTGGACGTCTGAAACTTCAGTCCAATAAGTCAAAAGAAATTTGTGTTTCAATTAAATTTCTTACCTTCCAGTTTTTCTTAACGTCTATCGTAGGGTCACTTTTAATTCTATTAACTAATATCCGGGCTTGATGCAAAGCGTCTTCAGTGGCAGCGACGGGAAATGCGATATTAAATCTCGCTTTTTTCGAAATAAATTCACCAGTACCCGTAGAGTAACCAGTTAAATTTGGGTTAAAGACCTGTGAATAAATCGTATTAGGATTTTAATTACTTCACAATTATTTGATTAATTTTACAGTTAAATTATAACTGAATAAATCAGTGACTGACGTATGTACCTTCATTAAATTGGGTACTGTTAAGTAACTTCTCCAATCTCCCTCTCCACCAACACACCAACTTACACCTCGAGCTTCGATAAAAGCCCCAATTGCATATTCCTCCATGGCACCACTTCCTGCCATTAAAGAATCTCCCAAACCAGCCACAACATCAATATCACCTGGTCTCAGTTTATGGACACTTGATGGTGGTATTGAGGACCTGAAATGATTAATTTCAAATTAAATTAGCTGAAAATTGTATCATTAATTAATTAATAATAATAAAGTATTAATTCTGGCTTTCTGCTTTTATTTGACATTTATGCTAATTATATTATAAAGAATTTTCAGTTTTTCACGAATTTTAAGTGATTTTAAAAGCTGCCCTATAATTTTCAGGAATTTTATTTATTTATGAGATTTTCAGAAATTTTAGGAGATTTTGAACGTTTTTGTAGAATTTTAACGTTTTTCACGTGTTTTTGTCTAACGGAATGTAGGCATTAAATTGAGATTGTGCAAACAAAAATTGCAAAGTTTTCATATTAGGAAACGCCTTAAAATTCTAGAAACTAGAAAATATCTCAAATTTCTTTATAATTCTTCATATTTTATTTAATTACCTGCCTGCTCGAACATTACAAGGAAAGGGAATATCTTTGGGAATCCTTGGTTGTCTCCGAACAGCGTCGCTAGTCTTGGGATAGAATAAACCATTTTCGCTAATATCCGCCTAAGAAAAATATATGTTAAAAAAACATGTTTAATTAAAATTCGCTTGACATAGTAAAATATTTTTCATTGACAGAAAATTTATTTTTTAAACAAATCAATTGAATTCTCTCATTTTCTTTAACACTTGTTTATATATCAGTTACAATCTTATAAAAATGAAATATGAATATACTTGCCCTGCCAGATTGAAATAACTCCCGCACTACGTCTGAAAAAGTAGATGCATGGTTTTCCCGAATCATGAAAATTATCGCCAAATAAAATCCAAGGATATAGGACTTCATATCCTATTTTTATAAAGCTTCTTTCTCCGTCTTTTTTTCTTGCAGCAAGACTCCATTTATCGTCTCAGTATTTTCATGAAATTCCCTCACTTTTTGACTTACATTATTTGAAATCTGAAAATTTAAATTAAATTAAAATCATAAATTTTAAATCTATTTTTCTATCTGTTTCTAGTATTACTTTCCTTTAATCAAATTTTGTTGTCAGTTGGAAATTGCTCTTTTGAAGAGTTCTTAATCATCCACAAATAAAGCAAAAAATCGATACGGATTATTTTTAATAACCTGATGTTCATCATAAATAATGAAAGGAATAGTTATTATGATAGTTGTTGCATCAATATAGAAAGGGAAAGGTTTCTTTGATTACGATAATTTACGTGAGGAGCACTAATGATACCAATGGCTATCATACACTTAACAAAAGCTTTCTTCATCACTCATTGTAAATTCCTCACACACTTTAGTGTCTTTCACTTCTTCAATCATGAATGGAGCCCTTTAAGGACGCACCTTAATAGTCCGTTTACTTTCTTTTAAAACGGAAGCTGTGCCATCTTACAAATATTTGAAAACTTAACCCGGATTTCCTTTCGGAGCGGAGGAACTTTCAGTTAATCAAATAAAACTGTCTAACAGTTTGACTTTGCGAAAGATTACTGATGTGTCAAGTGGGCTTGGTTTTTTTTTAAAAGACTACCGTGATTTTATGACAAGTTTATGACCCTGATTTATGACCTTTCTGATTAGCAACTTTTTATTTTATGATATGAAATAAAATTCACATTTCTTAACTATACTCTTTTCTCTTCGCCTTAAATATCTATAAAAGTCTAATCTCTAAAAACTCTTGCCTTCATTAGTATAATTGTTCCTAAAAGTTCATTTTTCAAAGTTTTCAAGGCAATCGATTGGCACTTGGGTCACGGCAAGTAGAAAGTGAAGGATTAAAGTGAGCAATTAAAGCGGCATGTTAAAGGTCGTGTAGAATCTTCGGTAATATCACATTGCGTAATCCTCATACGATTTCACCCTATAAGGTTACATTATTATAGATGCGGGGTCACGGTGAAGCATTTCCTTTTCCGCGTAATCTCGCAAGACTTATTTACTTTTACCTATTTATTCTTCGGACACTTAACTCGTTTTGGTCACTTAAAAAAGTAAACAAGTCGCAGATTTAGTAATTTGTAAATAAATCGCAAAAATTTGGATGATTTTGAGGAGCTTTAGAAGTCTTGAAAAACAATAAACAAATTCTTGAAGATTCAAAAAGTAATAAACCTGCAATATTTAGGAATTATTAAATTAATCAATTTTCTTTCAAGATCTTTGAAAATCTTTAAACTTGGATGGAACTTAAACCCTGTAATCCGGAAACTATTTCCACAAATTTCTACCACTCGACAAAACGTTATTTCTTTTAAATACTTTTGATTTAGCAATCCATCGATTGAATCGATTTTTGCAGTTATCAATCTTAGCCAAATGCAAATAAATTACAGCTTTGATGGACACTGAGTTTAACCTTTTCTCTTTTGAGCAATTGAGTCTTCTTTTAAATTCCCACCTGCCAGCATTCTTGGCATCACTTCTTAAATTTGCTTTCTAAATCACATTTTGGCGATCTGAAACTTAAGCCGGTAACGATAATCATTAACATGCGCAACATGCGTACAATATGGCATTGCGGTTTCTGCTTTTACTGATGAGTATACCGAAGTATCGGCACCGTTCAATTCACGTAACACCTGATGTTTTGTTTTCAGTGAATGTCAGCGTTCGATACTTGAGTTGCGGAGCATGTTAACCACCCAATTTCACAACTCTTATGATTCGACATGTGAGGACGACATCTCTTCAAAAAAAGAAGGTAATAGGTGATATGTGAGTTCATATTTCATCTTCTAAAGTTAATTCAAATGTTCTCATTGAGAGAAAGTTCATTGATTCTCTTGATCTTTCTCTGTACACTTATTTCGATAATTCAATCAATTTTGAGGGGCTTTGAGTTAATAAATTTAAGTGAAATAATGTCTGTAATTTTTTAGATCGAGATTGGTTATTCACGTAATCCCGTAACTGTCCAGATTTGTAAGGAAAGCCATAAAGTGACTCATTGTCGCGGTAGTGTCTTTTCTGCTTTCCGTGCATGGAAGCGGACATGCGGTATTAGGAATACGTATACGGCTCTGCACTTTCCCTCAGGTCTAAGTTCGGATGTCAGACTCCAATCGCAGATATATTTGCAGAATGCAAACGTAATTCATAAACGCGACGACAACGAGGAACCGCAGCCGTTCATTCGTAATTTACATCTTCAACTTGAACATTGCACGAGCGTGTTGTATACAATGGACCTCTGCTTTCGAGTTCCCATAGTGTCAATGAATGTAGAGATTTACGATAGTCATTAGAATCATAGGTGAAAACAGAAATTAGTCAACCAGTCAACAGTTGTAATCCATCATTAATGCCGAAACAGTTTTAAATTGCAGAGCAAATACTGAAGTTTCTTGATGTTGCGCACCGTTATTTTACATAATTTTTAATGAAGGTCCAAAAATTGATTACACATGTTAGTCATTTCTGAGGTGATTTTACGAAACTTTCTGATGCATTATATAGAATCTTATATTTCGGGTAACGAAAGTTTTATGCAGTTACATTTAATTGAACTTTAAATCAATTTAGTTTCCCCAATTTTACTCTCGTAGTAATAAATATGGAGGTAAATGGCATAGTTTTAGGAAAAAATATTTATTATTGCGAGAGTAAAGTTGGGGAATTAAAAAGTTTTTTAAAGGAATTTTAAAGGTTGCCCTGGAATTCAAGGATTTTCAAGAAATTTCAAAAGATTTTATATTAAGGTAAATTGCATTGTTTTAGGAACAAAAATTTATTATTGCGAGCGTAAAGTTGGAGGAAACTAAATTTGCTTTAATGATAATAACCACGTGCCCTTAATTTAGGATGAATTTAAGAAAACTTTGTAATACCAAAAAATAATACTCCCTAAAGTTTCAGACGTCTGCTCAGACGAATTTTTGTTTCATCAAAGATTGATCACCAACAATCTATTAAAAATATGGTTTGCAAAAGCATTTTCCATGCTTTCTGTTGCAATAAACAAATTATTGTAAATAAAAGCAATATTTTTAGTGAAAATCTCTGAAGGGAAAAAAATTCTTCCCAGTAGAAGTCTGAAACTTCAGCCCAATTTGAAAATCTTCATGTCTTAAAATGTTTAAAAACCTCTTTCAATCATTTAAAACTCCTTATAGACACAAACATTTTTTCAATCTCTTTAAACTAACTTTTGGACATTCAATAAAATCTTTGATAGAAATTTAAGATCAAGCAAAAGTAATATTGAAATCGAAAGCTATGAGTAGAAGAATGTTTACATTGATTTTTTACAGTTTTTATGTGAATACAGAAATAATGTTTCTCATAAAAGAAAGTAATTTTTGTCCTAAAAATACTTACAATTTTTTCCTGTTTTTTTTTCGAAAACTTTGCCTACACTTCACGAAAAAAATAATAAGATCATTTTCTATAGAATCACTGTTTCATTTTTACATAACGACACACACTTTATTAATTGAATAGAATATCATAATTTGAAAATGAATCTCATATTGACTGAGAATTTCACTAGGAAAAATCGCTTCTGAGATTGTCGGGTGCTTTCAGAAGAGGATACAGAACTTGAATGAAAGACTGGCGACAAGAAGAGACACCGATTCTCTTAGTTGGTCCCCACTTTATAACATTCGAAGTGGCGTAATCAGATAACAATTGTGTACTATTCAAAATAGTTCGCTGAATGGGTCTGGTTTTACATTTTCATTTTGACACACTTTTTAGGTCATAAATGTTTGCGAAATTATTTATTCGGCTTAAAAAATATATATATTATTTAAGTTTCACGATTACAACATATATTTGCTGCAGTTGTGTCATATTAAGATGCTTTGCGATAGTTAATTTTAAAAAAATTCTCATTTACTTTGTAGGTCAATGTTGAAGAGTGAAACTGCTTTGTATTCTATATATATATATTTATATATGATGATTTTTGAAAGTTATCGTGGATACTAATTTTTCGAATAATATAATATGATGGTGGTATTGTTTCTAATTTAGATACGCATCTAATATTGAATGGAGTGCTTCAAAAACGTGATTTTTCCACTCTAAATGCATTCCTAGGCAAATCTTGATGGACTGAAATTACTTTTCTGATTGAAGGATCAATAAAGAACACCTGCAGTGACAATTCTCTATTGAGAAACCGGACTTCATTCAAATCATTTTTGGTAACTTCTTTTCTTTCGTATTCCAATCTTCTTGCTTTTTATGATGCACATCATTCGGATTTAAATAGCATTGCTAGCTAGAACGAATTTATTTGCATTCAGGAACGTGAACGTGATTTGTGTTAGAATTTTTTTCAAGACTCCTGAGCAGTGGTTCTCTTTTTTAAATTTCACGTGTAAAATCGAAAGTGTGCGAATTTAAACAATTGTAATTTGAAAGCATTCGTTCAGAGCTTAAAAAATATACAACTTTATACATTATTCAACAAGCATTTCCAATTTCAAATACCTGAAATTTGAGATCTAAGGATTCAAAAATACGATCAGGGTAACATTTATAATTATGTAATAAGCGATACATAATGCGAAAACTTCCTAGTTTGCAAGAGGGGCGATGTGGAAAAAGTAGTTCTTGTATCTTACGCACCATCTTCGAGAAGCTGGTATATTTATTTAGAGAGTAGTGTCATAATAAACTTACACGTTTTCTTGCAATTTTGAATTGATATAAGAATTTGGCGAATATTGTAAATAATTTAATTATTTTGAAAAATCTGGAAGTTTTAGGGTTCAAAAGGAGGAAGAAAGAGGAATTTCATTGCTGTTTTATTTACTTTTTCTAATATCAGCATTGAGATTTATCTGGCGCAAATCAATCATTCACATAATTAAATTTATTAAGTGACACGGAAACATTACTTGATGAAAAAAAAATGGATCTCGTATTTTACGCACCATTTTTTTTAAGTATATAGTTTATTTTCTTTTTAAAGTTATGTCGCTCAGTAAATTCCAGGATGTCAAATTTTTAAAGATCATCTCGACTATCAACTTCAAATTAAAATATGAGCAGGTTTTCCTTTATTTTTCGCTTTCGGTTTCCTTTCCTTGTGTCAAAGTTGATAAGTAATCGATGAATTAATCTTGATCAATTTTATTCTTAATTTGCAGACAGAAAAAAGGGAGTGAAACATGCATCAAAGTCTTTTATGTCAAATTTTATCCAATTTCGAGATCAAATTCATGACCAGGTGTTTAATTTGAGCTTCTCAGGAATTCTCTTTCAATCTTTTATTATTACTCTTACCATACATTATTTATTTTAATCAGGTCCCTGTTGTTCACCCGCTATTTAAAAATGTGGCTATATATGGTTGTTTTGAATTAGGGCATGCGAAATCTTCAAAGAGTTCTCCCCAGTCTCGTATTTTTTGATATGGTGGTAGCAACATGTTATTCCAGATTGCATTGGCACCTAAAATATGTCAAATTATAGAAATGGAATTTTTTTATTTTTTGAGTTTAAAAACAATCCTTTTTTTAATTACTCACTTCTGGCATTGGCCTTTTGACTAATGTGAAAACAATCAGCTGACAGATAACTGAGATCAAAATTGCCGTCCTTTCCAATCGGAAATCTCAAATGTGTGGTGAATGGCTGAACAATAACTGCAAAATCATTTCTTTGAAATTCTGGATATTGTGCAATTTCCTCCTCCAAATACTGATAGCTGAAAAAGCATAACATATAAGTAAATAGAGTACTCCTTTAAAATTGTTAATAATTGAAATGATTTTTATGACAAACCTGGTCATTATTTCATAAAATTCACTAAGTTGGTGTTGCCATCTTAAGCCAAAAATACAAGAACATTCAAAGTCTACTGCTAATTCACAAATCGGTGGTTTATTTTTAATATCGTATATTGTTTTCAAATGAGGTGGTGGGATAATATTGACTAGAGTTCTGGGCAAATTATCTCGAATTGTTCTTAAAGTTTCTATAAGATCCTCTCTGTGATTTTTCAAAATTATCCAAGGTGATGAGAAATAACACATGTCAGTGCAAAAATCGTTATTACCGATCATCAGCGATATCATCTATAAAATATTAATTATATTATTTTAAATATCTAAGTTTTGCTGCTGTGGCCTTACGTGGTGACATATATGTCACCAGGTATACTATTATAATCATGAAGAAAAAACTTTTAACCTACTACTGCATTATAGTTAAATAATTTTCACTGAAAGAAAAATTTTTTTTATTCGTTTAAATATAGCATAGATCATGAAATGATTATTAAAGATGTATTTCTATAATTATATGATTATGTTACGATTTTTTTAAGTAGTTGTCCTGATTTATAATGCTAAGTATAGTTTTTTCCATATAGATCTTTAAAGACAAATGAAAATCTTACTTTCCAATGTTTCTCGACATCAACTCTTGAATCATTTCTTATTTTCTCTATCAATCGTTCAGACATAAAGGGCATATCTCCAGACTGCGCTCCTGAAACTGCTATGTTAAACTGAGCGTTCGGTTGGAATGATAACGAATCCGAAACAGCGTATCCTACCAAGTTTGGGTTGAATTCCTGAAAAATTGTAATTTAATATGAATTCTAGTATTTCTTACAGTTTTAGAAATATCTGCAAACAAAGATACATAAATTCAGTATAAAATTAGAATGAATTAACAATAACAAATATATTATTATAGTGTGATAAACTTTTTTGAATATCAAAAGAATCAAATTTCAAAAGATTTAAAGAAATTTTATGATTTAAAATGATTCCTTCAATAGGGGGGGATTTTAAGAGATATTATAGGGAATTTAAAAGAATTTCGTGTAATTTTTAAAGTGATTCCAAATGATTTATTATAGCAATAGAAAAGGTTTTGTGGAATTTTATGACCTGAAAAGATTTTTTAATGGATTTAAAAGGACTTTACCAACTTTTAAGAGATTTAAAAATATTCCATATGTGATATGTGATCAAACTTCAGGGGCGTCTATTAATTACGATAGAATTATTTTTGAAATGAAAGTATAGTCTTGAACCTTGAGAATATTAGGAATTGTTAGATATTGACGCCAGTTTCCTTGGCCACCTCCAGTGGCAGCCACACCTCTACTTTCGACAAATAATCCCATAAATTTTGTGGCAAAAGCTCCAAATCCTGCAGTTAAAGAATCTCCTAAAGCTGCGACCACATCAATGTCCCCAGGTCTTAATTTGTGGACACTGTTTGGCACAATTCTAGACCTTCCACCTTAAAAAAATGTGTTTTTAAAATTATTTTGTGTATATTAATATATTACAATTAATATTATTTCAAAATCTTAGGATCTATAAACATAAACAAACATAATTTTTATGTTTAGAGAAATTTTTAAGTTCTTAGAATGAAAGTACAACGGTGATGAAGAGATAAGAAGAAAGTACATATTAAACGCAGCATTAATTCTGCTCTAATAAGCCAAATTAGCATAAATTAATTGAATACGCATCGCGTTTTTTACCCTTTATATCACAAGGAAATGGCACATAATCCGGAATCCGATCTTGCACACGTTGAGCATTCCGTGCATCTCGAAGAATTTGTTCCTTCCTTCTTGGCTGCGCTATAAAATATAATATTTTTATCGTTGAAATAGAAAGTATCATAAATCGATATTTTATGAATTCTTTTGCCTGTATAATAATCCCAATTAAATTTTTAGACAAATAATCAAAAATTAAATATGTTTTATAAATATTATACTTATTTGAATGATCTTTCATTAATATGTCAACAATTTATTTTCGCCAAATGTATCAGATCAAGTTCAGTAGAAAGTAAGCACAAGTACAGATAGAAATGATTACTATCTCCTTTCTTATTTAAATCGAGTGCAGTGAAAAATCGAAACCTGTTATTTGCAGAGGAAACTCGATTAGTTTTAAAAACAAGAAACAAATATTGCACTATAAATCATTGAGCAAAATATAATTGTATTAAAACAAGTAAAATAGATATATGTACCATATTTCAAAATAACAAATGTATTTGGCTATAGTAAATACTTGAATAGCTAAAATTAGATTCTATATAGGTAATTTTTTTTTAATCACTTTACAAATAAATTATAATACTATTATTTGTTATTATTTAAATTTTTTATTAATTACATTTTTTATTAATTATACCATTTTTGTATTCCACAGTTACTTATGCTTACCATTAAATTGAGAAAGAAGAACTCTCAAATTCTGCCACAGACTAATATTTTCTGAAGTATCCAAAGCAGTTTTTTGATTTCGAGTTGACACACACAAAATAGGTAACAAGATGTAACAAAAAAGGAACTTCATACTAGTATATATTATAATAAATTCGAATGGAACCAAGAATTTAAATATGATGCACGAAATGCTCTTGAACCCTTTTGGAAAGCACCTGTTCGATGGAAGGTGAAACTCACTCTGTTGCTCTGGATGTGTTCGGACATTGGATGAATTCACGCACTAACGCGGAAAATAAAATATAGATGCATTACAGGATCTTGAACCTTGATTCCATCTCCATTGCCACTACAATACCTTCCAAGGTCAAGAAATTCTAGCGAATAAGAGAGGGTAGCGTAAAAAAAGTTATACCAGTTTTATTTTTATTTTTTTATTCTAATAGCTACCTAAAAGGAATACTAGATCTATAATTAATTAATCATAATTAGTATCGTAATGTACAAGAAAATTATTATTGCAAGATCTTGTCCTACTCAGTAATTTTTTAGAAAGAGAGAAAAAAATTTACATTGGTCGGGATTTGAATCAGGAATCACACTTTTCACGAGTGTGCGCGTTATATAAAATAAAAAATGTATTTAGAAAAAAACTAGCTGTGAATTCAATCTCGGGTGCTTTTCTTCGCTTGTATAACCTATTAATAATTTTATGGTGCTCATTGATGAGCACTTTGTTTCTTTAAAGACGTAATGATGAAATTTTTATTTCTATCCTAAATATTTTTTATTAATTTATTCCAGGGTCAAGTCGTGGGCCCGTCTTTATTTAATTGTTATTGATAAATGACAAGTCAGAAATACTTGTCATTTTCCAAAAAACTTCTTTGAACCCTCCTCGAATTTTTGGTAACGATAAGTTTCAGGTTTTTCGAAATTCGTCAGTGAAACGAAGCGTTTGAAAGTGTCAATGCGTAATTTACAACTTGAGCCGGGAATAAATTAATAAAAAATGTTTAGGATAAAAAATCAAAATTTCATAATTTCTGTCACTTTCGGAACAGTTATATGCATGTTTTCTACAAATTTCATCCCGATAGTCCTATTATTCAAGGAGTTAGAACGAGCGGAACACAAAAATATAATAATTTTCACTTTTGTCAAAAAGTTACAATTTCATGATTATCTCGAAAACTAAAAAAGCTAGAAACTTTTTTCAAGGAACAAAAATATGTGGAATGCAACTTCCTATTAAGATATGCTTCAAAAAAATTAAAAATCCGAATTTCAGAAACTAGGATAAATAAAACCACGGCTCTTCTAAATACGGTTTGGAGATATTTATTATTTCACATATAGAAAAGGTGGAATTCGCAGACATTAATATGCAGTATAGTGAGTAGATATGTACTTGAAGAAACAAACACGTCCTTTGCATTTGCATTAATTCCTTTATTTCCTTTCAAGGAGACGAGACGACAACAGAAATAAGCTAAAAAGTAAAATGCAATTTACTGGCGAGTCATATTCGCCTAAGGAGAATAATTATTATCTATTTTGTAAAACTTCTTTAGAATGCGTGTCAATTTATTGTATAGTATTTTTGGAACAAAAAGTTGAGACACAGTTTTTCTTCTGAAGATAGGCCACAAATAATACAAGAGTGTAAAGAGGTTTATCATTCACTAGGAAGCAGTTGCCTGAAAAACCATTGCGTGACTCTTCTCTAATTAATAATTATATCTATTTCTTACTTTTTATACGTGTTTTCTTTTAAATGATATAAATTATAAATCTGAATTGATATAATTTGCTGAGTTGGCAAATCATGAACACTTATACTTTCCTGAAAAATTCACTTTTGTTTGACCTGTTTTGAGAGAATTTTTCACTTTGAAACCTGATGATAATATTCGAGGAAGAATGAAAATAATTATTTGACCTAGTTTAATTTGAAATCAACTGAAAAAGTTATTAATTTAATTTTCTAGAATCCAAAAATTTTCTTTTAAATCTCTTTTGATGAAACTTATTATTTTAAAATTGAATTTATGGCCATTCGAGATTAAAAACGAATTTCTATTGTTCTCTTGAGCCTTGAGAATATTATTGGGAAGTTTAAGGGTATTCACGAGACGATCCTTGACCTCCTCCACTGACACTTGCACCCTGTTCTCCACTAAAGTGGAAAGATGTAAAAAATCAACCAGGCAATTCACGATATTGTGATTTGTTAAAAAATACTGTTTATTCAAATAGTGGTTAAACTAAAATATTCGAAGTACACGAACCAGGGTACACGCACAAACCACGATCGTACTCTGTCTAGGATGGTTTTGACTCCTGAATTTATACCTAAGATAAGGAATGCGGAAACTTAAAGGCATATATGTGATACTTAGAAAAATTATTGATTTTATATGTTCAAATTCCCCAACTTTGGGAAACGGTAAAGAACATTGAAACAGACCGTTGTCGACTCGATTTTTTTTGCATAATGAAAAAAAAATTTTTTTTTGCTAAAACGGAAGTATTGATAATGAA
>JAUESI010000010.1:14811174-14830237 GCA_032275145.1 Synergus laeviventris | reverse complement strand
TTTCGAATCAATAAAAAACATTCATTCAAGACTTTACCTATACACTAGCCTAATGTGAACTTATAGTCTAGTACGAAATTACATAACTATAAGTTGGAGCAATATAAAGAAAAACAGAAAAAAATCTTAAATTCTAATCGCTGGTTACAGAGTCCTCAAAAATCGCGAATCTTAATTGAAGCAACACGTATCACACCGTATTTGCCTGGGTGAAGCTCGGTGATACGTCCAAGCTGCCACTTGAGGGGTGGGAGGTTATCCTCCTTCAAAAGAACCAATAGTCCTAATTTAATGAGATCAAGATTGGTGCGGGACCATTTGTACCGCTGTTGAAGTTATTGGTGCAGGTACTCCTTTTTCCAGCGTGACCAAAAATGCTGGACAATTTGCTGCACATGCTGGTACCGATTCAGTCGCGGGACTGGAAAGTGTTGTCAGTTCTGGCCAAGAAGATCTCGTACATGAGCGACATGGTCCTCCATAATCAGGATCAGAAGCATACCAAGGGTACACGTATAAACCCCGATCGTCTAGATGGTTTTGACTCCTGAATTTATAGCTAAGAAGGAATGCAGAAACTTAAGGGCTAGATTCCGACGTTGCCAAAAAGGTAGACGTAAGAAATATTTCAAATTTGTAAACTATTGCAAATACCCTGAAAATGTAGAAAGCTACAAAAAAAAAGGTTTCCGAGCAGATATAAAATATTGAGTTACAGACAAGCATGCCAGAAATTCAAGTTTCCATCGAAATTAACAAATGTGATTCATTCTGTCAAACAGTGATTAAAAATTGTGAAAATAGTTTAGAAAAACTTCACAACGCGAATAAATATTCGTAAATTGCAAAATCTTTTTATTTTCGAATGTATATGTTCAAATTCATTAAGAAAGTTTCTTACTGAATGAAGACAAAGAAGATGTCTTTAAAATTACTGGATGGTAAAGAAGTGTTCTCTGCTTTTGTATTGTTTCTCATCGAATGATCGAAACCAATCTGATGAAACATCAATTTTGCAATTTTCTACCTTTGCTGTAGACGCCAGTAGTCGAGATTAGTTTTCATCAGCCAATGTTTGATTATTAGCGCTTTGACTACTTGTTTTGATTTTTTTCATAAAGGCCCAAGAAAAATAAAACAATATATTTATAAATTTGTAGAATTCGACACAGAAGTTTTTTTTTCCCACGTCTTGTGAACAAAAGAAACCATTATGTAAATTATTGTTCCTTCCTTTTTCTGTCCCTTTATCTACCAAACAAAGCGTAGATTTTAAAGATGATGACTGTCTATTTTCAGCAAGTAGTCCTTTTCTCTATATCGATCGAGAGGTCGGGTTTTTTCGAGTGAAACGACTGAAAAGTAAAGACAGAAATGAAAAGAAAAGAGCAATATGTATATCGACAGTGAAAGAGACGAAAATAAGTCTGAAATAGTAGTTGGAGAGGGTTGCAGAAGCATGAGGAAGGGTCAGATGTGACGAGGTCAAGGTTAACGTGAACCCTCATGAAAAGAGATTCTTACTCTTTTTGAAGACGTGTCAATGGTCACCGAACTTTTCTCTGAAATATGACATTCGAAAGCCAGAATTTATACAAAGAAAAGTGTCAGTTCATGTCACCCTGTTTCTTTTCCATGACTTATTTCTAGTGAAGAGATGTCATAAAAATTTTAATTTCTTCGTTCTGACAATTCGATCCCATGGATGTAAATTTATGACATATGATCGGAACAACAAAGAACTCAGATGACAAAACTTTGCATTATAATGAAAGGAAAAACACGTTTTGAAAAGATTTTTCCTATCTGATACCAGTGATTTAGCAACTTTAAACTGAATTCGTCAACTGGGCATTTGGGTAATATCTATTATAATTCTAAGATAAGACTTTTAAAAAATTACTGTCCATTTTAAGTACTTACTTTTTTATATTTCGTGGAAGTATCTCATTAAAAATATTAGCTCTGTCACAAGTTTGATAAAGCAGTACATCAACCTTGATAATTTATGGCATATTTCCTCGTTTTTACCACCAATTATCATTTGATAGGAATGGTTTATCATGAATTTATCGGTAATGAACTTTCATAATTTATTGTAAATAAAGCACATGATATCAAGTGTTTTTTAATGGGTCAATGCTTGTTTTTCAAATATTAACATTCCTTTTCAACAAAGCTGAATTACAGTTTTTAAGCAGATTCATTTCTTATGAGGCATTTCTTTATTAGGTATAAATAATGATAAGTTGAATAAGTAAATGTTAAACCCCGAAAATATTGTCAGTGTCTGACAATAGTACTTATAGGATTTCCTCGAATGAAGGAAAGTTATTGAAGGTTTTAATTGTATAAGCTGAAGGCCTTATCATATGAAAACACAATAGGAAATTTTACATTATCAGTTCTAAACAATAGCAGGTCACAAAGTTTATGTTTTATCATTTTAAACTGAGCAGATGAAATGTTAAAATTCAGAAAGGGAGAAAAATACCACTATCTAATAATTTCAGAAGACAATTCCAGATTGTCCGGGACTTGCTTTTACACCAAGTGCGAAATAAAGAAAAATATAGAATCATTACTTAAACTCAACTTTTTTACATCGCAGGGGTTATCACCGCGGCCGATATGTTAGTATGTTAGTAGCACTTGATATCAATCGAAATGTGATATTTTACACTTGATAAATGTTGATCTATTTTTCTCTTATTGAGAACATTTCGAATACTCTTTACATTATCATTAGAGAAGGTATTAGATTTGTGTCAAATCTGGCCCCCACGTATTTGTCAAATGTCTACGTTTAGTGACCCTCTAAACCCGAAAAACATGTTTTTATGAATGTTTCTGTTTATCTGTATAAGATACTTATTTTCAGATTACCGAGCGCGAAGCATGAGGTATAACTAATGATAATCGGTTTTACTGTTCCAGATATTCCGGTTCACTATATCTTAGAAGGCTGTCCTCAATTTGACCCTCCAGTTTTCAGCAACGGGAAATTACATGTTTTATTGTCATGGCTACCTGAAGATGAAAAACGTCAATTTCCAAAGATCTGATGAAGTGAATACTTACTGAGATTCTTACGTATAAAACTGGCACACTGGCAGATGAACAATAATTATTCAATGCAGTTGCTGCTGTTAGTAGAAAGTGAATCGATAACCCGCCCGAGTGGTATAGTTATTAATTATCATTGTTCCTGTGCTGGTTTCAAAGTGCATTTTTTTGCTTTTGAAGAAGCTTCATTGGATTAATTTAACGGTATATAAGACACCCTTCTTGTTCACAACAGATTCGTCGACTATGACGGAATTCGTAATCAACATGTAAATAAAGTATCAGCCTTCGGTATAACAATACAATTACAAATTTTCTTTCCGGATTTGCTAAACTTTGAAAAACAAATAGAATCAGAGAAAATAATTTGCGTTGTAAAGAAGAACACGGAATTAGGTGTCATTTGAATGTTTCCTTGGAAGATAAGTAACAGAGATTTTAGACATTCTGATTCAATATTAATTTTATAAGATCATAACTAATGATGCAAGATGATGTTCGTTTTTCATTCGTATCGTATAATCAGGAGGAAGAAAAGAATAATATTTTTTTCTGGTGATAATTTTGAATTTTCAAATATATCTCCTCCGAATGTACAAGGTAGTTTTTATCGACAAGTGTCTTTTCAATTAATATTGTTTTTATTTTATTTACTTTGATCTCTTCCTCATTTTTACGAAAACAGATGAATAATGTTCTACGCCTAAAATTTTGTTAAACTGATAATATATGATGTCACTGAATTAATGTGTGACGAAATGTTACCATTTTTCAATGTTAATTTCCTGTATAATCATGTTTACAGTGATATCTTTGTCCATATAAAAAGTCGCTTTTAATCATTAACCCTTCGAACTACGTTTTGTCAATGTTTCATAATCTCTTCTCATAATTACATATGTTGCAATGTGATATGAATTGAATATTGGCAATATTATTCGAAAAATTCATAGTACATCGTGGAGGTATTGAGCAATCGATTAATTGATTAAATATCTGTCATAAAACGTGAGATTGTTTAAATAAACTGTATCTAAACTACAGAGGGTTATCGAGCTTAAGGCCATTTATGTATTACTTATCCAATACCTACCACATCGGCTTTCATTTTTTCAGGCATCCCATTTGAAAGAAAATAAAGAAAATGTATTTTAGCCAGTAGATAAACGTCCCTTAAATCTACGTTTATGTGCTACGAACAAATTATAATATTATAGTTTAATTTTTCCTTTTTTAATCTGATGCCTGACAACCTGGAATATGATTAAAAGTACCAGGCCACATTATACATGACCTTAGCGATAGATAAGCAAATTTAAATACTTTTTTTACATTTTATGAATTAATTTCTAATAACATAACTTTTCTTACTTCCTCTTTGTCACCCATTATCTTCAATATTTTAATTAGTATAGGTTGTTAGTTGTTGCATAACTTGAGGTATTATAATTTAACTTTTCATGCTTAATTTAAAATAAATTTTGACTTTTAATCTCTTGTATAATTTATTCTTTCTTACAATTTTATCAGAGAATGTATTAGATTGTGTAAAATTTGACCCCCCTCCCCCTCTTGCCCCGTTTTTGTTAAATGTCCACGTTTTGTGACCCCCTGAACCCGAAAAACCAAAATAAAATTTTCCTGCCAAAATAAGTGAGATATGAGAAAATCTTACAAAAATAATATATCGAAGCTCGACTTGTTATTTATTTTATTTTATTACATGGTGAACGCAGAACCGAGCGCGAAACGCGAAGTTTATTTTATGTATTCCTTAAGGTTGATAGACCCTTAAGTATGTAAATAAATTTCTCTTTTCTTCTGAATTAAAAAACAAATTTTGTAGTTTGCACATAAAGAATATATAACATCGAGCGCGAAGCGCGTTGACTAAATATTTTGGAGCGCAAAGGACGACGATCAAATATTTCGGAGCTAGACGAGCGAATCCCCCTCCACCACAGAAAATATCGGTGCAATGGGTGCAAAGTCGGTAATCATCTTTGTGTACATCCCGCCTCCGACCATCCTGTCAATGTGTGTGAAATGGGTGTCGTCTCTCACACACACATTGACAGAATGTTGGAAGCGGGATGTACACAAAGATATATGATTACCGAATTTGCCTCGATATTTTCTGTTAATTAAAAAATGACGAATCATTCCCGCTAAATTCAATCAAAATTTTCCTTTAGGACTTGAAAAAAATTTACAAATGTCCTTTTTTTTCGCTCAAAACGTGGACCATTTTACGCATATATATATATATATATATATATACCATTCTGCGAGTGCATATATACGAATCGTACATAAATATTCGCTAATTCTATAATAAGTTTAAAACTAGATGGTAACACATAAGTAAAAGTAACGTATCAAATTCATATGAAACAGTTTAGCTACATTAAATTAAATGAAAGCAGCGTGCTTCTCAACACTTTAAAAAAATATTCTTTTCGCGCCTGGCGCTGCCTTAAAAACGCGTGGATCATATTTCCTCTCGGCTCAAACCCACCGAGTTCGCGCTAACTCAATCTTGAACTATACTCGCTTTTTTTCATCAGCTCTTCCAGAAACTTGCTCTTGCAATCGCGACTAATCGTCTAATTATCGTAAAATTGCAGAATATCATCGGATCTTCCACGTGGACTCTGCAAAAATGATGATGGAGCAGAGTCGGATTTCGCGCTACCATTAGTTTTCCTGGCGACACGCGGTCACGTGATGCGAAGAGACCCGAGGATAGAACAGTGCTGACCGAGGTTATAAATAGCTGACATCCGCAAGTGGGGAGTCTCTTTTACATCTTACACGATCCGTGGAGTATTTCCTCGGTGATCCAACCATTACGTAGTGTGCCGTGATTGTGTAGCCCTCGTTTTGCGCCAAGGTAGCAGCGTGTAAGAAATAATCGCCGCGACATTTTTCTGCACTAGGGCAGTATACGGTTTTGACGTATACTCGCTCTGGAGATCCTGCTCTAAACCACTTGTGAAACGTTCAAAGCGATTCCCACAATTAAGGATTGTAAGACGAAAGTTTACCTTCAAAATAACGAAAATGCCGGAGACCGCACACCACATGAATGGATACGCGAACGGCCACTCGCCGCCGGAGCTGCAGCAAAACACTAATTTCCTCTTTACCTCGGAATCTGTTGGCGAGGGCCATCCTGGTAAGTCTTTTCCTATGCTCCAAAAACACTGACATGGGTCACGACAAACTGGATGTCGGAAACTGGGACATGCATGGTTCTTGGTTCTTTAAAAAAAGCAGATTCAGCTCTCTTGAAACCTTTGTTACCATTCATTCCACTTTCTGGACTCACCTTGTAAAGCATCATCTCAAAAATGAGAAAAATCGCACTCGGTTCAACTCAGAAAACTCCACTTCTTTGGAAATATATATTCATGTGCTTTTGGTGCCCCTCTTGCCGCGCCACTGCACGGCGTGCCTCCATTGAAGCCGACGAAACTCGTGCGCATGCTTTTGTTCACTCTTTTTAGCTATCGTTTTTCATGTTTTGTTGATGTTTACTTGTTTGCTTCAAAGCTCAGATTTCTAAACTCATCTTTTGCATAAGATAAGCTGCAATATTTTCTTTCTTCAAGCTAAAACTTACAGGAATAAAAACGTGCACATGGCGCGTGCTCATTACAAGCAGCTATCGCCATGTGCTCGCTACTTCCTGTAATGTGTTATTTGGTTATTTCGTTTTTTACTAGGGATTTCGAGAATCTAAGACCTGTAATATGCACTTTTTTGGAGCACTTTTTGAGTAAAAGTAAAAAAAGCTTTCTGAAAACTCTATTGTAACTTGTAACATCAGTCATTCAGAAAAGCAGACGACAAAAGATTGCTGACCTTTTAATCTCCATTAAAACTTGCTTTTCCAAATTTGTTGGTAAAATTCTAGATAATTGTGAGGAATCAGTTTGATGTCATTTTTTGGAAAGATGGCTAAGGTGGCGCCACTGAGATGATGAATTTACGATTTCTAGAGCATGGGAAAAAGTTAATTTAATAAGAACAAATTATCGCTGATTTCTTATAATCTTTGTGACTAAAATGTCACTGCTAATAATAGATATTAATATAAGGAAAGTTTAGTAAAAATAATCTGCTAAAAACTTTATTGGAAAACTCATTTCAATGTAATTTAATAGGAAGAAGGGTGTGAATTATAGTACATTTTTTTGCACATGAGTCCTAAATCAAATTCCTTTTACTTCACCTTCGTCAAATTTTCATCGAACGATTCTCAATCTTTAATTCTTGTGACAGTTTTCTGGAATTTCACCTGACAATAATCTGTAACATCAATTATGCTAGTCTTTCAGTAATTTCAATCTGCGACTAATATATCAGTAAATAATGAAATGGCAGTGCAAGAATGAAGAAATTTGAAAAAGATATTTTTTCTAAAATAGGTCTTTTTTTTACAGATAAGATGTGCGACCAAATAAGCGACGCCATATTAGACGCACATCTGAAACAAGATCCGGATGCTAAAGTTGCCTGTGGTAAGTTCCATCTTCATCTGCTAATTTCCTTCGTTACTCGAATATATCTATAACTATAGTCTCTATTTATAAGTCCGTCACTAGAGCAGACGTCGAACTCTACTTTTTCTTTTTCGTTACTTTTTTCGACGAGGGTAATTTTAAAAATATTTTTAAAGATCAATTTATAATTATACATGAAAAAGATGTTAAACGTGCGAAAAATGTGAGAAAATTTATAATAGAAATCAAATCACACAACAGAAAAGATGTCACTCCACAAGGCAAATTTTGAGTATGTTTTAATTTCAATTTAAAATTGATGATTCCTTTAGGGTGTTTGATTCAGGTTCTAATCTTAAAATTCGATTTCCGAATTTTACTTTATAAATATTTTAATTAGTTACTTTTTCGCTCTGAACCTATAATTCTATTTTAAAAGTAAGTACTACTACAGAGCGAAAAAATATCTAGTTATAATAATTGTTGAGTAAAGTGAAGAAATCGAACTGTGAGGTTATAATGTAGTTTCATCACCCTTAAACTCCAAAAAATAATTTAAAGAAAAATGACATCTCTTAATTAGTACGAATATTATTGCATTAAAATAGAGATTTTTAAATTTAAATTTTGAAATATCTATATTATATGCAATTTAAAACAATAATAATAGCTTGAAATTGTAAATTCAGACTTGTCACTCAATTCACAATTTGATTAACCAAATTAGAGTAACTCAAGGTTTTTAAATATTGATTTTATTTATTATGTGAATCTAAATACTTTTTTATGTATAGAAACGGTGACGAAAACAGGAATGATTCTCCTCTGCGGAGAAATCACGTCAAAGGCAGTTGTGGACTACCAAAAAATTGTACGGGACACTGTGAACCATATAGGCTACGATGACTCGTCGAAAGGTGAGCAAAGTCTCCGACGAATATGGAGTTTTAAATTTTATTTTTGAAACCCCGTTTGATTATTTAATCATTTTGTAATTGAATTTCCTGCTCGATTAGATCACCCCCTAATTCTAATTATTCTAGTTAAAGTCGTTGAATCCAAATTCTAACTGCAAAATTTGATATCTTCACTTTACTTAATAATTATATATTTCTTGCTCTGTAGCGGTAGTCATTTGTTAAACAAAATTATGTGTATAGAGCGGAAAAATGGCCAATTTTATTTTTTTTTTCATAAAACGAAGAATTCAAAAAATCAGAGAATTTATTAAAACTAAACAATTTTTCGCTCTGTACTCATAATTATACTTAAAAAGTGAGCATAACTACAGAGCGAAAAACAATATAATTATAATACTTGTTGAGTAAAACAATGAAATCGAATTTTGAGTTTAGAGTTTGGATCCAACTCCCTAAAGGGTCGTTCCAGAGACGATTATCTAAACCAGCTTATTACCTAATTGATAAAAGTTATAATACTTAGATATGTATGATGATTTTAAGTGTCTTTAGAGTTAAATTTAATTATTAATATGTATTGATTTATTTGTTTAATAATAACTTGTAACAAACGTTACAAATTACTTATAAATTTATTTTATTAATATTTTTTAATATTAAAATTTAATTTAAAAAATACTCTCTTGAAATCATTATCTATCTATTGTAATTTTTTTGTAATCTAGGCGGCAGTTAGGTTTAGATGATTATCATTGGAATGAACCCAAAGTTTTTGTTTAAAAAGCGATTTATTGATTTGAGAATTGAATTGATAAAGCTGACTGTGGCGATTTTAATATTTGGAAAAAAGTCCCTCATTTTGTTTTGGTCTCTGAGGAGCATTAGAATTCTGTCCATTGTCACTTGGACGAATAATCGATCGATCAAACGCAAGATAAACAAGAATATGTAACGTAAGCGTATTATGGTGGTGGCAGGATTCGATTGGCGAACGTTGAACCTTTTGGTGGCCATTGAACAACAAAGTCCGCATATCGCTAATGGCGTCCATGTCGGCAGGGAAGAAACGGATCTAGGTGCAGGTGATCAGGTACATTACCAATTCTCAGCCAATGGTGCAGAGCAGCAACAAATAAATTCAGTATCGACCACTGCCTATACCTTTCTTCAGACTTTTTTTTTTATATCGTGCTAATCCATTTTTCAGGAACAAGCATGTGCTTTTTAAGAACGATCTTAATTAATTTAATATTCATTAAATCCTTAACTACTCACGATTGTTCAGATCATGAAAGCATCAAACGCTATTTTCACCCTATTTTCAGTCAAAAGTGTAAAATTTTTATAAAATCAACAGATTACAGGCTTCACCGTCTCTGCCATATTCCCCTGTTTCCACCTTTTTTTGAAAGAATTCTTCTTTTTTTTTGTTGATAATTTTAATATTTAGTGGATATTTCATTTTTTATACAGAGAAATCGCAATTTTTTGAAATTTTGGAATTATTTCGGTGTCTTTGTAAAACTAATTTACATAAAAACCACAGCAGGCTTTTTTGTCTCCCCACATTGCAGGACTCTCCGATTTTTATAAAAAAAAAGGTACTCTTTGAACTTCAGAAAATTACTCTAAAAGCGACAAAATAAGTACCCCATGTACCCTATTTTACCTCTCATGGAGACTGTGAGGCCTGAAATTATAAATTGAACCGAACACCACTGCCACTTGTCAAATTAATAAAATTAGGAACAATAATTGTTAGTGAATTGTAGAGATTTGTGAGTCTATTGTTTCTTGCTAAAGAGACATCGCAAACATTATCTTTTGTGAGAAAACACATTGATAATAGGAACAGATAAGAGGGCATAGGTCAAAGTAATAAGATCACGTATGTTTCTAGACTGGTTTTTATTGTACATTTTTGTAAATACAAGAATGTACTTGCTTGTAGATAAGTTGTCAAGATTCAGTTTTATTCTGACCGTTTTCAGGGTGACCAATCGTCAGGAAAGTCATAGAAATGTCAGAGATTGTAAAAAGACTGGAATTAAATACATAGAACTAAAAGTGTCATAGTTTCAATAGAAAAATGACGAATTTTCTATTGAAAATGGGATTTAATGTCTATGTGAGTTGAATTGAAAACTTAGAAATTTTTTATTCTATTTAATTTCAGCCTTCTTACCAGAGAACTCGATAAAAATTCACTTAAGGGTGTTGGGTGCTAGTTCTACCTTTAAAATTCGATCTCTTCATGTTAGTTAATAAATATTATCTATAATTAGATATTTTTTCGCTCTGTAGCGCTTCTCTTTTTGGAAATATATGATTTGAGAAATTAAATTATCCCCAGAAGTGATAAGTTGTAATAATAAATTACAAATTTGCTCTTCAACCGTGCCGAAAAACTCCTCCAGAGTTTATACTCCATAAAAATGGAAACGAGAATTCGAGATTGGTAATGAAATCGAAATGAAATTCAGCAATCCGGTGTCATTTCCGCAGGTTTTGACTACAAGCTGTGCAGCATTTTACTGGCACTCGATGCTCAGTCCCCAAATATTGCAGCAGGCGTTCACGAGAATCGAAACGATGAAGACGTTGGTGCTGGCGATCAGGTTATTGGCTAAATCAAGAAATAATTTTGACTCTTTTTCGTTTTTCTGTTGTTTATTTTTGCCTTATCCATTGTATCTAATATCTACTTCGATAGAATCGCACTGCTTTTTATAAAGCATAGCAATTTTTTTTCTCCTTCAATAATTTTATGTTCTTTACTTTCCTGAGCACTTTCTTTGTTTCTTTACCTCTTAGTCTCTTTACCTCTTAGTTTATTTATCTATTAGTTAGCAGCCTCAGCACTTTTTCCTGAACCAGAAACATGTCTCATCAATCCAAGGAAGGTCATTTCAGAATAATTCAGAGAAGTTATTTTAGAATTGTTCAGAAATTGATCATCTTGAAAAATCCTTTAAAATATTTTTTAATGGTGTTTGGTGTACATTTAAGTTTTTGTGAAATGTAGCACTTTTAGATTAACCAATTATAGCTCATTTTAAATTTTACTAATTTTCATAGTTTTTCATTGCTATTTAAAAAAAAGATGCAGCTTGTGTAATTCGCATTCTCAGCTAATATTGTAAACGAAGAAATATTCAGAAGAATTTCTTTGAACTTAACCATCTTTAGGTTCTTTTGATATTCATATAATTACATGAAATTCAACTAATACTAAAGTGGTGACTGTGTATTTATTTTTGTGGAACATTTTAGTAGAGTTTGTTGGCAATGGCTGACATTAAAAATTGTTTTGTCTAATTTTAGTCGATAACACAATGGTACATTTGTATAATTAATATTTCGAATTATAATTGATGCTCTGTTCTGTTTGGCTATGCATGCTTAAGTTTTATTCTTATTATACTTTTACTTACATGCTTCTATTTTAGTTACAGGCTTTGAACTTCCTAATTTTTTTACTTTTTTGATACTCTGTTAAAAAGTAAACTATTCTTGAATAGATTTTTTTCTTATACTCCTCTTATTGCAAAACTGTCCTATTTTTGTTTAAAAAAAAACTATTAATAATTCTCTTTTTATTTTGGAGGATACTTTTTTCTTGAAAAAAAAATACTTTTAATACTTTTTTTTTATTTCTATAGAGCATTTAGAAGCCTGTAGTTATTTCTCATAATTTATTTATCTTCTATTTCTAATTTCTATATTAGCACAGTGACACATTTTCTTTAAGTTAATATCAAATTTTCTAAATAGGGTTTGATGTTCGGCTACGCGACTGATGAAACTGAAGAATGTATGCCACTGACTGTTGTACTGGCGCACAAACTAAACCAGAAGATTGCAGACTTGAGGCGAAGTGGTGAATTGTGGTGGGCACGACCCGATTCAAAAACACAGGTACTTACCAAAAAATTCTCATTTTAGTCTTTTGAAATGAAAATTTCTATAAAATCTGTATTGGAGTATTGTTCAATGATGTCTTTTTATGTATTTGCTACTCTTGAGTGCCATGATGTGAACAACATATCTGAGGACGATACTCAATTATCTGACTACACTGAAACATAAAATGTCGAGAGGATTTTTATTTAATAGAAATTTAATGTCTCTTAAGGTGACTTGCGAATATGTTATGGACAGTGGAGCTTGTGTGCCTCGTAGAGTTCACACAGTTGTTGTTTCTGTGCAACATAGCGAAAAAGTTACATTGGATGAGTTACGTAAAAGTGTTTTGGAAAAAGTCATCAAGGAAGTTATTCCCGCCAAATATCTCGACGACAAAACAATTTTCCACGTGAATCCTTGCGGTGATTTCATCATTGGTGGACCCCAGGTATAGTTAAAAAAGTTTATTTATATTTTAAATTATTTAAATCAAGAGTTCACTTATTTTGATTTCATGTTTTCCATTTCATCTGTCTTATTGCAGCAGAAACCCGTTTGCTAAATAAACATTTTAATCTTCTAGAGCGATGCTGGACTTACGGGTCGTAAAATAATTGTAGACACGTACGGAGGATGGGGTGCTCATGGGGGTGGAGCATTTTCCGGAAAAGATTTTACTAAAGTAGATAGATCTGCCGCCTACGCTGCTAGATGGGTCGCTAAGTCTCTAGTGATGGCTGGCCTTTGCAGGCGTTGCCTCGTCCAAGTAAGAGTTCATTCTCTCTTTCTTTAAGGCTGTTGGGACCGATCCCTGTATTCCAATTTTGCTTCTTATATTGAGCTGAGGTCCCTAATGTCCCCCTTTTTTCATTTACTTTTTTGCTTAATGAACTTTAATGAAAATTCATGTTTTTAGTTGAAAATTAAACTACTTTGGGTTGTAAGTTATATTTTTTCGTTGGAAATTTAAATATTTAGTTGATAATCTATTTTTTTTGTAAAGTAAACTATTCAGTTGAAAACTTATTTTATTTATTAAACACTCGAGAAGTATTTTGTTGAAAAAACAAACTTTTAACTGTCTCGAAAGAAATTAATCTAATTTTTCAAATTTCAGGTGTCGTATGCGATTGGGGTGGCTGAACCTCTTTCCATCACAGTTTTCGACTATGGCACTTCTAAACATTCACAGAAGGATCTGTTAGGAATTGTTCGCAAAAATTTCGATCTGCGTCCTGGAAAAATCGTGAAAGAGTTGAATCTACGAAATCCAATTTATCAGCAGACAAGTACCTACGGTCACTTTGGTCGCGACGGGTTTTCCTGGGAGCAACCTAAGCCCCTAATTCTTGATTGATGAGAGTATGCCCTAAACCGCTTGAACGTTTTTATTTTTAAAAAATCTCCCAACACTCTTCGCAAACCTGAACAAGTTTTTCTTCTTCACCCCATGACGATTTCCCAGTGACCAGTCTAAGTAAAATAGCAACAAGAAAAATGCAAATAGGAGAGAATCTCGGAAGTAAAGGTAGAAAACGAAAAAGGCGTGCTTAGGGTTTGTCACATCCTCTTGCAAAAGCCTCTTTTTTGAGAGGGAATTATTCAATTGAGTAAGTCTGTGTATATATTGGCAAGAAATCATGTTATTACTGTAGTATTCAAGTATCGCGTAAGAGTGTGGCAAGTGACTATTTGCACGGAATCTCTGGGATATGCTCTGTCTATATTTTATTCGCTATTTGTGATTGAGCAAACTGCTTCTCAGATTTTTAGCAATTCTACTAGTATATTTCGAGCGGAAATGGGAAAGCTAGAATGTTATAATTCGTTTCTTGAAACGTGCATTTGCGTATGGCATTTGTGTTTCGCAAAACCTGACAGCGAGAAATTTGTATCGCAGGATCTCGTGGAAAAAATGCATTCATATGACTGATATTGACAGATAGTATTTCTGAACAAAAACTGAAACACGCCTGAAAAGCGTTTCTCAAATAACAGTAGTAAATGGAATGACAAAGATAGTAAATATTCATTTATTTGTTCAGATTGATATGGATCTGACTTTTTTTAAGCAAACAAAAATGATAAAACCAAAGATATGAAATAGTTTACAAAAAAAAAAGAAAGAATTCAATTTTGAAATGTATAAAATTGAATTTTGTGCATAAGTGATTAGTGTTTCTGTGAAATGCTCTTTTTTATGTTCACAAAGTTTGTACATAAATGCGACAATTGATATACAGAATATAAATTTTTTTCTGTCAGATTGAAGTGCAGATGACCATGAAAAGACGAATATGTAAAAATATGAGATGAGCGTACGCACGAGACCTAATAAAAAAAGTACGACTTTTTAATAAATGATTATTTTATTTCACTCATAAACCTTACTATTCTTATGAAAGGAAATCCTTTTAATCCTTAAACCTATATTTTATTAAAAAATACGGTAAAGTTTATTTTTGATGTGAAGTCAGATAATCACTACATTTGAGTGGATACAGTTTTAATATGAAGAAAATGAATTTATGTGCGGATGCTATTGTGAATATTGTATATTGTGTACGTATACATTAAAAGTGTTTCCTGTGAATTTTAATCTAATTTATTCATTGCAAAAACCTGAAAAAATACACACTTTCCGCTGTTTGGAATTTTAGAATGACACACGAAAATAGGCTTCACAGTTCCTGTGGAAAAAAATAAATTACATATAGGGTACTTTTTTGAAGCTCAAAGGATATCTTTTTTTTACATAAATCAGATAGTATAATGAATAAAAGCAAAAAAATCCTGTTCTGATTTCTATGCAAATTAGTTTCACAAATGTATACCAAGATAGTACATTTTTTTAAAAACAGGATATTTTAACGACGAAATGTAACGTCAGCTAAATGTAGGAGATGTAGGATATTATAAGGACTGATTTTCGAAGCCTGCGAAAAAGAATACCCAGATTAAAAATTTTGATAATATCTTTATTGTAATTAATTCTTTACATCATTCATGTGTGTTATTTTTTCCAACAAAGAAATTAAAGACTACATTTTTCTTCATGCTTCACGTATAGTTCCACATTTCCTTTTCTTTAAAATATCGCAATCTATGTTTATATGTATGTACAAAATAGTTTCGATTACAATCTTCTATCAGATATTAAAAAAAAAGTATTTAAACTCTGAAAATTTTAAAACTAATTTTCCCTTTAATTAATTAGGAAAGTATTAATACAATATAAACTGAAAAATGATTTACAAATAATTAATTTGTTTGAAAACCCAAAGCAAATTTTGTTCTGAAAACCCAAAAGAGGTTTTTGATGAAACTCGTGCTGCATTTACTTTCCACTCATACATTTTATACTTACAAGATTGGAAGGTTTTAATTAGACTTTGAGTGTTTTAATTGCACGAATATAGTTATATAAAGCGATTAGCGAAAGGAATACCTGAAGCAAAGGGAATGAGATACAAGAGTCATGACGGAGGGTTCTTAATCGAGTAACTTTTTCAAGTCGTTAAAGTTAGTTTCATTGGAGAATCATGGATGATTTTTTCGGAGCGTGGATTCTACTATGTCTGAGAAGAGAACTTTTGTCAGTGAAAGATTTTTCACACTCAACACACTTGTAAGTTCTTCCTGTATGTGTAACTAAATGCCTGCTGAGACCGGAAGCGTGGCAAAAAGCTTTGGGACAGAGTTGGCAATGGTGTAACTGGATGTCATTTGGGTTCAATTTTTGATGTCTTCTCATGTGAACTTTCAGCGCCTCTCTTTGTGTGAAACTCTTTTCACAATTTGTACATTGGAATGGTTTTTGTCCAGAGTGAGTCATCAGATGACGAAGCAAAATTTCCTTTTGCGCGAAAGCTCGATGGCAAATGTTGCATCCAAATGGTTTCTCTCCTGCAATTTGAAGAGAATTACGAAATTTGTAAAGAACAATGAGTAAATTTGAAGAGTGACAATTCCGCGGACAAAATATAAAAGTAAAAGTACTTCTAACTCACCGGTATGTGTTCGTTCGTGTCTAACTAAAGCAGATCTGGTAGGAAACCATTTTTCGCAGGCCTGGCAAGTGAATCCTCTTTGCGTAGAATGAACAGATTGATGACTCTTCAACATGTTTCTGCGAGTGAAGGCTTTTGGACATTTGTCGCATTGGAATACTTTCAGTTCCTCGGTAGCTTCACCTACAATTGTTTGGCTAATTGTTTGTCCGCCAGCATTGTTACTGCTTAGTTCCATCATGTAAATATTTTTGTGATCAGCGTTTGCTATAGCTCTTTGGACTTCTTCAGCCTCATCTTCGGATTCCTGTTCTTGCTTGATGCGAGTCGTTCGCATTGTGCATCGAGCTTTGGCTGATCTTTCTTCAGCTGGCACTAGCGTTATATTTTCTGGACCTTCTGACAGATTTTCTTCAACGTCTGGATTCTCGGACGCCATTCCTGAAAAAATTATGTTTTAAATTAAATTATACTATTCTGATATATGTTATGAAAGTGGTGATAAGCAAAAATATGTCTTACCTAATATATATCCACCAACAAGTTCGTCTTCGGTGACTTCGATAGGTTCAGTATCAAGTTCAACCCCTTCATTACTGGAAACCAAATCTGCAAGTAGTTGTTTCACTTGTTTGGATTTTCCACTGCTGGAAGGTTGATCCGTGGAAGTGTTTGCGCTGTCTTGACTTTCTTCTCCTGCTTCGTCCTCACCAGCTAGTTGTTGGATCAATTTCATATGCTTTCGCAATTTTATGTCCACAGTTTCACACTTCTTTTTGAATTGGTAGGATTTTTCCAGTTGGTATTTGCATGGATGGCAAATCATGTTGGGCAAACCATCGTCTTCAAATACCTATAGTCATCCAATTTTTTAAGTTAACCTAACTTATTGTTTTGCTAAAATATAATTTGCAACAAATAATTAAAAAAAAAACTCCTGATATTTGCATGACTTTTCTAACAATTGGTCTCTGAATAGACATTCTGATGTTTTTTTAAGTATACAACAATCAATTGTTTATTAACTTCTACTTGCTTCTAAAATTAAAACATTAACCCGAACAAGTAGCAAAACGTATGGTAGTTTAATCCCTGATTTTTTCTGGAAAAAGTATAAATTTAGTTGCTTGATCATTTTTAGACTATTGATACATCAGAAGGGCTCCTTGATATCTGATAACCGGGATATGAAGTTTAGGGAATATCATTTGAATGTCAAGCATTCTAAACAGATGAATAAATATCTGATTGCAGGTTTCTATAAATCGTCAGAGTCTTGTTTCGTGCTAGACTCCATTCTAGATTCCTGCAACGAAGCGTATATGAGCCATCGCGCAAAGTCGATAACTTCTCTGTGCAGACAGTTTGTTAGTGTGTGCTTGCATCAGTGTATATTTATTAGAATGAAATTGAATTTTGGAGTCACACGTACACGGAGAAAGGGCAAAATTAGGGATAAACTAGATTCCTATTTTTCGATCGGTCGTAAATGGCCGTAAAGCGGGAAAATGAGGTTAACTTTAGTCAACATAATCTTGATCATTTTTATCAAATCACATAGTACAATATTTTGGATTTATATTTACCTCGAGATTAACGCAAGCCATTATCCGTAGCGGCATCGGAACTCCGTCATCGTCGAAAATTGGGAAAAGATCTTCATCTTTTGCCAAACACAATCGGCACAATTCGTTCACAGTAATAATAATATTACTATCAGGATTGGAAATTTTCTTTTTACTGTATGTTTTCATCTCGTCGATAGAGTATCTTCTTTTTCGCCGTCGGGGAAAAGAATTTCAGTTGAAAACACTATTTTCCTGTAGAAGAGTAGAGTGGACTCCGTCACTCAGAACGGGATCTGTAAAATGGAATGGCGACGCTGTCATGGCGTCATATAACACGGTGTCGACTAACGAAATGTAATAGGATAAAAGGAGATGAAAATAGAGGGGAAGGCGGAGTCACTCTGACGAGAACGCCACAGCGTGGGGTCGGTAAAGGCGGGAACTATTGATTTTCTTCTGAACCGTGGGAGAAGATTTTAGCGATTTCAACCGTTCAACAGCTCTTTACTTTACCTGTCTTTACCCATCTTTTACTGTAGGCACCACATCTGGTGAGCAATAATTTGTCAAATAAGTACATATTTGTTACTGATATTAATAAAAAGTTATGATAGTCGTATGTCTTAACGGTCTTAACCATCTTTAAAGACTTAACTTCAAAGTTACATAACCTTAAAATAGAAATTTGCAAGTTTTTGCGCGTCTTGAATAGTAAGTTTTAAAGGTTTCCCGGTCATATTCGAAATTATTACGAGTACTCTAATCAATCCATAATTTTATAATGATTGATTTGCACCAGATGAAATTTAATGTCTATAATCTGAAGGCTTGTTAAATTGTTGTTCCTAATCAATATTTTTGTTATTGCTCCAAAAATTAAATTATTTTTTTGGAGTCTTTTGCCGGTGTTTCCTGTCTCACTTGCTCTCAGAATGTGAGGTCCTCTCTGTCACGACTTCATATAGTAAGTGAGACAAGAATCCACTGATATATATATATCAGTGCAAAGAATCCGGAGTTGGTTATGTGGCAAGGCAAACCATACTTATTTCCATAGCCGGTATCAGCCGGTATTCGCACATTTT
>JAUESI010000010.1:14790036-14801429 GCA_032275145.1 Synergus laeviventris | reverse complement strand
AAGGAATTCTGTGGTGAAATCAAAAGGAAAGTTTTCTTTATTATTTTTTAAATTCATCGGCTCCATTTGTATTTGCATATCCATGACAAAGAAAAAGGAAAGGAAGTAACGAGTAACGACCTCATATGAAGAGTCAACTTTCACTATTAAAACCTGTTTTCTGTTGTCGTTTAGTTTACAATGTTTACATTGACTTCGCAGTCTCCAGCTTTATTTTATGAATACAAAATATTTTTATATTATCAATGAAATACATTTTTCTGTTTTTTCATTTTAAAATTTTATCTGTTTATAAAATTGACATTTTTATTTTGAAAAATTTCCTGTAGACCCTGATGCTCCAACGAAAGGATACAATCGGGAATGGCAACATTGGCTTGTTGGAAATATTCCAGAAAATAAAGTTGGCAAAGGAGAGGTTTTGACTGAATATTTTGGACCAGCACCCCCTAAAGATGCTCCTGCTCATCGTTACGTTTTCCTGCTTTATAAGCAAAATCAAGGTGCCATTACTTTCGATGAGAGACGTCTGAGTAATAGGTGAACTTTTCAAAATTTTCTGCTTTTGATTATTTCAATTATAAGGAGATTATTCAAATTTCTCGTTTTAATTTTCAGAGATAAAAACAGGAGCAGATTCTCCATCAAGAAATTCGCAAAAAAGTACAATTTGGAAGGCCCTATTGCTGGAAATTTTATGAAAGTTAAATACGACGATTACGTCCCAACCGCTTGGAAACAACTTGGTTTATAATTTCTTTAATTTTACCTAGTTAGTTAGTTAGTAGTTTATGGGCCTTTGTACTCTATCCCCTCAGAGCTGCAGTAGAAGTACATAGAAGATTTTTTCCATTGGTACCTACCACTCGAGCCACTGTGACTCTATATTTCAGTTCATCTAAGTACATATATTTTAATTTAACGAAACTTTTGTGGATTTTACTACTGACAAAGAAATCGAATTAAAAGTCCATGCAACTACATATATTCGTAGATCATTTTCCTCAGTTTTTAAAAATAAGTATGTGTTTGTGTACAGAGTGAAAAATTTCTATATATTTATAATACTTTTTGCATAAAATGAAGCAAATGGATTTTATGTAAAAGCAGGTAAAAGTAATTAAAATTAAATATTTTTCTAATATTTGTTGAGTAAATAAAAAAATTGAATTTTGAATTTGACACTTAATTTAACATCCTTAATTAATTTTTTTCTGTGATGCCAAATTTGAGGAAATTAATGGAATGGATATTGAAGATTAGACAAAGCTCTTAAAAACTGACAAAGACTGAGGCAAAAAATGAAGGAACATTCATTTTTATTTCAATATATTATAAAACACATATTTCGTTACGCTTTCGCAATGAGTATCACCATATTACTTAATGAATTATTACGCAGTCAAAGTTCATGATCGAAGTTGGGATAAATTATCGAATTTAGAGAAGATTGTATTCCAATCACAAATCGCAATTTCAAATTTTTTGAAACTAACTTTTCAAAAATTAAGTTTAAAAATGATTATTATGTTACTCACTTCTCAATTTCTTTCCCTTAATATTTAAGCAGCATTTTTTCGAACCTTAAAGTATGAAATAAACAATGTTTAAGAAAATTCGCAACTACTGTAAAAATAGAAAAACAGATTTGACTTTCATTGAGATTCGCACTTTCATACTGATTGCAGAGCGTTTGAAAAGTTGTTTTCACTACTTAATTTTTGCTTTTATTAAAATGGACATTCGGAAATTTATCACTTAACTTTTAGAAATTTTCGTGCAAAGTCGCAGTTTTTTTTCTACATTGAATGAGTCTTCAGTATTTATTTTTCCTACAACGTTCCAGTACAAAGTTCGAGAGGATCCTAAAATCTCCTCTTTTCTACATTTTCCCTTCATTTTCGTGAGGGAGCTTACAAATACACGTTTAAAAATAAATATTAAAAGCTTCCTACTCGTCTTTGGTACACCTTACACTGTTAAAAATGCCTCTTTTGTTTGTTCAACTACCATAAAGAAAAATACCAATAGAGTTCAATAGAGACGAACTAAAACACGTTTATAAAATTTTAGATCACTCTTTCAAATTAAAATGACTATTGTGCTGGAAAATTCAGAGCACTTTTAACAGTGAATCAATCTAGAAAATTAATCCACAGTAATTTTTCATAGTAATTTCGCAGCACTTAAAGTTTTTTTTCAAACTATTTAAAAACTTTCGAGTTTCGTTTATTGAAAAGTCCTCTTTATTCAGAATTAGTCCAATAGAAAAAATGAACTGTTTTTTGTATCATTTTAATTTTATCCTGTAATTTAAGCAAAACAATCTGTTTTTAGGATAAATTTCCATTTTTATTTGTTGTATTGGACCAAGTCTGATTTTCGCTTGCACAATTCTATATATTATATCAATATTTACATATGGCAGATCAAACGCCTTTATAACGATACGCTTTAAAAGTAATGACTAGATCAAAACGTGCGTGCATTTTCATCTTTAAGAAACGAAAACTTTAAAATTTCGTGAAATAAGAAGTGCATTTAGTAAAAAAATATTTCCAGAGCACCAAGCTCTCACTATCGCAATGAGTTTCTATGTGTCGCATTAATCACAGAAAAAATGTCACGGTTGAAAACAAGTTTGAAAAATGATACTTAAAAAAAATTAAATTAAACATTTTTCACCAATTAGATCTAGTAGGATTGAATTTAATTCTTCTCTTATCCTATGATAAATAATTTTAAATAAATTTCTAAATAGACAATATTTTTCAAACTACTAAAAATTGAGCATTTCAACGTGGCCTTGGATTTCGCAAATTTGGAAGAAATAAAAATAAAAAACTTATGGAAACTTTCAACATTGGAAAATGCCTTTTATATAGAAGGGACATAGAAGGGACTTTTACATAGAAATGACAATTTATCGAATTATAAGATTTTCGAAATATACAATTAATAAATGATAAAAAAAAGGAATGATGAAATTCCCTAAAATATTCTTGTATTTATTTTTTCAATATTTTTAGTTAGTTCTATATATTTGTTTAATTTGTTTAAATAATGAAATAAATTCTTTCGTGCGATCGGGCCACTAATAGTTGTATTTTTTAAGAAGCACAATATTGCGAAAGGACGATTGAATTCATCAATTAATCAATTGATTAACAAGATCAGTTCTTTTGCTCGCACGGTATCAATATTTTTCACATCGATTTTTGAAATATTTGAGCATGGACAAAATATGTTTCGTCGCTTTTCCATGCACTTCTTACAACTAGAGGGAGGGATTATAATAAACTGCGAAAATTAAAAAAATTGAAGGGAGGAGTTGTTTTCAAACTATAAATATAAATATATACTACATGATCCTGAGATTCAAGTTTCATCTTGCAAAATAAGTCAAACGAGATAAATTAAGATACTGATATAATATAAAATATATACATTATTCTTTTTGATGAACAGCAGCAGATAATTAAAAATCCTTCAATTCTTTTTAAGTTGCAGTATTTTTTCATCGCTTTGGGGAAAATTTGAAAAATAAAATAAGCGGATTGAGCCCTGCTCAAAACTTCTTATATGTATTAATTGTCTCTTTAGCCTTGAAAAAATCAAGGAAGCTCCAGATCTGTGTTCAAAGTAATATTCCAACAGAGTTCGTGATCTCGAAGATCACCCCAGCCTCCATTTCCTTTCCTAAGTTTTGTTTTTTTGGCAACTCCTGCAACTGTCAGGGTGAGTTGAGTTGGGTACAGATGATTTCGAGCAGATTTTAGTACATTTCGAACTTTTGCTATCACAGCTGTCGATTCACAGTTATTTTTCTTGTGGTGAACTCCACTGAAAATAGAAAAAAGTAGCTTAGACGAATTTTTTTATATCATATTTCTCATCAACAACTAAACAAATTTTTGGCAAAAACTTTTCACATACTTTCTGCTGCAATGAACAAATTATTGTTTGTTTGTGAAGAAAAAAAGTTCGTATGAGAAGACGTCTGAAACTTTTGGCCAATCCAAATAACAGCATTTGTATTTTATTTTTTATTGGTAATTTCCTATTGAATTCAAAGAACGATTCTATTGATATTTTTCTGAAAATTTCATTTCAGTCTCCCGAAATCGATAACCCAGCTTTTAAAAGTACATTTTAACATTTAAAATTTAAAACTTGAGTCCCATATTGATTTCCTTGAAATGTTTCGAAATTCTTCGAAAGTGATAACCCCATAAAATTGTTTACAAAAGTTTACAATCGTTATATTAATTATTTATTTAGACAGTTTAGATTATTTAATCAGCCAGAGAGAAAAAATATGATAGCAGTGCAGATTGAATTAAGATAACGATTATCAGAATGGGACGGCATCCGGAGAAATTCAGAGCACATATATTATCAGTACATTGCCTCCTACTTAAATGCCGCATAATTAATGACACTAATCCGATTGTGTGTAAATATCTCATTCTGGGGATTCATCGAGTGCGATAACTATAATGACAATTAATCTGACGTTTCTTTTAATGCTTTTTTATACTTTTAATATTTTTTTAATATTCATACTTTCTTTAAAGTTCATTTTAATGATCGATACTTTAAAACTAATTAAATTAAAAGCAATTAAATTCAACTGAGTGAGTTAATTGACGTAAATAAAAAAAATGCATTTTAAAAACAATTGAGTTCTATCCCAAAAATTACATCACATTTCTATACTGACTTTTTAAATAAAATTATAGGTATAGAGAGAACAAATGTTTTAATACTTTTTCCGTGAAATGAGAAGTTGAAAATCAAGACAGAATTCTTCGTTTTATGAGAAAAGTTTTTGAATTATAAATTTGTAAGCAATAATTTTGAAACCAATAAATTGAAAAATTAGGTGGCCAGTTATATCATTTTTAGAATGATTTTGCATGCATGTTGTATTGATATTAATGAAAATATGATGTACCATTCGCCTATGTGAAAGACTCTAGGGGCTCGCATCATCATGGCAATTAGGCCCGAATCAACACGAGGAACAGCACCGGCGCCTTTGCTCGGAGGAAGACAGCTTTGAGCTACACGCTGAAGACTCCAGTCCCAATTGTAATCATCGTAGGAGCAAAATTGGCTTGCACATTTTCTTAACTTATTCCATGTCATTCTATTGAATGCCATACCCATGTTGTGCTTGCTGGAAATCCATGGCGTGACTTCAGCCTGCAAAAAGGAAGAAACCCTTCAATCAAATTGAAAATTTTACAAACTGTAAACCAAAAATCGTTTTAAAAATAGAATATCTAAAAAACATACTTTTACAGAAAAAGACTATATCGATTTCCTTTAATTTAATGAGAAACAAGCGTCACAGATTATATTCAGCTTCCTATTTTCAAGATTGGGTTCATAAAGTGCCGTATTTCCAGACGTCTATTTATTTTTCAAAGATGCTGACTAAAAACAATTGTTTTATTTACAATAATTTGTTTTTTGTTTACTCTGCATGAGAAAACTTTAATGAAAAAAAAATTCCTCTGATTAAACGTCTGAAATTTCAGCCCAATTTGTTTTCCCCATTTTTTTAAAGATTCCGATCTTTACCCTTTTTTCAACCAAAATGGATATCCTTCCGAAAAGGTCAAACCTTCTTGAAACTGCTTAAAGCTATGTATTTTGATGCGCTGGTTACGAATATGATAGCATTGGTAAGAGCTAATCTTGATAAAGGGAAATGGTAAAAGAAAATGGTAGAGGCAAGTTGTAAAAGGAAACGCAAAAGGAATCGTAAAGGAAAATTGTAAAGGGAAATCATGGTAAAAGAAAATGGTAAAGGGAAATAGCAAAGGGAAATGCTATAGAGAAACGTCAAGGGAAATTGTAAAATGAAACGTAAATGAAAATGGTAAAGGGAAATTGCAAAATAAAATGGTAAAGGGAAATGGTAAAAGGAAATAGGAAACTGAAATGATAAAAGGAAAGGGAAATGAAAATAATAAAGGGAAATGGTAAAAGGAAAGGTAAATGAAAATGGTAAAGGGAAACTGTAAAAGGAAATGGTAAAGAGAAATGGCAAAGAGAAATCATGGTAAAAGAAAATGGTAAAGGAAAATTATAAAAGGAAATGGTAAAGAGAAATTACAAATGCAAATCATGGTAAAAGAAAATGGTAAAGGGAAATGGTAAAAGGAAAGGTAAATGAAAATGGTGAAGGGAAATTGTAAAAGGAAATGGCAAAGAGAAATGGCAAAGAGAAATCATGATAAAAGAAAATGATAAAGGGAAATAGAAAAGGGAAATTCTAAAAGGAAACGCAAAGGAAAATGGTAAAGGGAAATTGTAAATGTAAATGGTAAAGGAAACTCACAAAAGGAAATGGTAAAGGAAAATGGTAAAGGGAAATAATGAAAAAAGATAATGGTAAAGGGAAATGGTAAACCTACACGCTAAAAGGAAATGGTAAAGGTAAATCGCTAAGGTAAATGGTAAAGGGAAATGGTAAAGAGAAATGGCAAAGGGAAATGGTAAAAGGAAATCTTAAAGGAAAATTTGAAATGGAAAAGGCAATGGGAAATTGTCAAGGGAAATGGTAAAGGGAAATAGGAATGGGAAATGGTGAAAGGAAAGGTAAATGAAAATGGTAAAGGGAAATAATGAAAAAAGAAAATGGTAAAGGAAAATCGTAAAAGGAAATGGGAAAGAGAAATGGTAAAAGGAAAGGTAAATGAAAATGGTAAAGGGAAATTGTAAAAGGAAATGGTAAAACAAAATGGTAAAGGGAAATAGAAAAGGGAAATTCTAAAAGGAAACGTAAAGAAAAATGGTAAAGGGAAATTGTAAAAGTAAATGGTAAAGGAAATTTGCAAAAGGAAATGGTAAAGGAAAATGGTAAAGGGAAATTGTAAAAGGGAATGGTAAAGGGAAATGGTAAAAGGAAATAGGAAAGGGAAATTGTGAAAGGAAAGGTAAATGAAAATGGTAAAGGGAAATAATGAAAAAAGATAATGGTAAAGGGAAATGGTAAACCTAAATGCTAAAAGGAAATGGTAAAGGTAAATCGCTAAGGTAAATGGTAAAGGGAAATGGTAAAGAGAAATGGCAAAGGGAAATGGTAAAAGGAAATCTTAAAGGAAAATTTGAAATGGAAAAGGCAATGGGAAATTGTCAAGGGAAATGGCAAAGGGAAATAGTAAAGGGAAATCATGGTAAAAGGAAAGCGTAAAGGGAAATGATAACGGGATATGGTAAACGGAAATGGTAAAGGGAATTGGTAAAGAGATATCGTAAAAGGAAATGGTAAAGCGAAATGGCAAAGGAAAATCGTTAATCATATTAAAAACTCAAAAAAAATCTAATGAGATCTTAATGAGATCTACAACTTAAGTTTCAAATATTTTAAAAAGTTTTGCATATTAGCTGAGATAAATACAAAAACGATGATTTTTATGGTTTTTTCATGGTTTCACCATAAAAATCGAATCTGTGCCAATTTTCACTATCATTTTCGTGATCAGCGCGTTAAAATACATAGGTATAGGCAGTTGCAAGGAAATCAGAGGTTTGACCTTTTAGGAATTACACCCGAGAATTGAAATAATTAGTTTTTGAAGTAAATTTTTGTATTCAAGAGAATTCAAAAAAGTACCCTATTTCTAAGAAAAATAGGGACTGTGAGGCCTGGACACTGGAAAGTATGATTAATCGTATAGAGAAAGATAAAAGTCCTTTTCCGTATAAGATACTATTTTTAGGCCAAAGACATAAAATTCTACTATCTACTGTAATTTATAAAAGTAGTGCAAAATGCAAATGCAGAGGACTTCGATGTCTTGTCAGACAGCGTAGTGATAAATTATTGAACGTATGCGAGAAATGCTGCAAAAGGAGACATCACAGGATCGCATCATTATATAATTATACCTTCAGTAAAAATAATCGAAGAGGCCTTTGATATTTGAAGCGAATATCTTTGACAAAAGATAATTATTGAGAGCTGAAGATAGCCGAGAATACAATTAAGATTCCAATTATGATATATTAAAAGTGCAAAGGAATCGATTTTTTTAAATAGAGCATTGTGAAATATGCATGCATTTCTTTCTAATTTAATTGTTTCATCTCTTCCATGTCCCTTCACACATTCATTAGAATCGATTTTGCGTCATTATGTCTCTATTTGTCTCTTTCTCATACAGAGAGCGTTAAATAAGGACGTTGTTTGACAGGTAGTTATTTACACTCCAGATTTTACTGCTGATACATTTATAATATGCATGCAATGTCGAAATGGGTTCAGGGAAGAGAGAGGAGGTATCACAGGTATTTCCACTATAAATTAACTCTACATATTCACGTGCCATGCATTTCACACCTTTTTGGTTCATACCAAATCGAAGTGTATTTAGTAATATAATAATGTTCAGTGATAATGTTAAATAATAATCTGTAATAATGATGTATAGTGTATACTTTTCTATTTGGGAAGAATGATAAACCCTGAAAAATAAAATTCTCGATGTTGGAAAATTGCCGAAAAATAATTTTAATAATTAGGAGTAATTAAAAATACCTAAAAAATAAGTAACCAATACACAAATAGACGATAAATAAGGAACTATAAATTTTTAAATATCCGAAAATATATTAAATTTTCCATATTTCTTTTTGTCTTTTTGTATATTTCGTATATTTTTTGTCAGTCCCATTAAAATTGTTTTATATTTTTTCTCGGCAATTTTCCAGTGTCAGTAATTTTATACTGTAGGCGATTATATAATGCGAGAATTAAATTTTTCTGGACTTTTTATTCGTCCCTTCTATTTATAATAATTGCATGGGATGAAAAAATGTAAATCTTAAATGTAATGTTCGCCTAGTGGAGTGACGTGGAATTGTTGATAAAATCATTTAATTTAATATTTTATCGTAATTATAATTTCAAGGTGCTACTTAATTAGCCGTATGTATGCATCAAGAGGTACGGAAGGAAACTATGAGTTAATGGCAATTCACACGGTCACACAGAGCTATGGCTGAGGGAACTTATCTTGGGAACCTGCAAAAGATTTTTTGCACGTTAAATTGGACACGATTTTGTAAAATAAAAATGTGATTTATTTTTCTCTAATCATCATTTTTGTTGAAGAATCTACAAAAAAATTTTGAAATTGTGAGATCATATTTTAACGAGACATCTACACGTTTATCTTGACATGACGTTTCCGGAATTGTGGTTTGAATCTGGGAAAAAAGCGGTATAAGAGTTAATGTTTCCACTGAAGTGGTATCTCCGAGTTCTTTGAACTTGAACTTGAGACTAAAATACAATTTTCATGGCATATTTTTATTTGCTTAAAATGAGGGCTTTTTAATCAATATATAGATTATTGCAGTTCCTTCCAATCATGTATAATATACACGCGATATATAATATACCAATAAATGTTTAATTCGATAAAATTGTTATGAATTTAATTTAAAATTGATCTTTTAGTACCTCCAGCTTTAAATGAACAATTTATTTTTGGTATTCTATCAAGTATTTCATCATTTTTAAGCTGCCTCTCTATAGTCTGTATACTAAAATATAAAAATATAGTGTAGACGTTTTTATTTCCCCTTTGCGACTTTTTCAGAAAAAAATAATAGCTTTCAGTTTAAGATAGGTCATTTTTGAGTGTGCACAAAATTCTAAAATGTCATAACAAAAATGTGTGATTAATTCATTCAATAAACTATAATTGGAACATTCTACTTGTAAACGAGGAGAAATAGCAGTGATGGGAAGCAACTAGTTACTTTAGTTACGAAGTTAGTTTTGTAAACAGGTAACGAATTGGTAACTAGTAACATTACATAAAAATCGATACTTTTCTCGTTACAAAAAAAATATAGTTTGTTGCTTCTGCAAAGGTTTTTCATTTCAGCGATCAATAATCACTAAACAAAGAATACAAATAGAAACTAGCCTTGATTATTAATTTTTCTGACTATATATTCATGATATTTCTAAAATATAAAAATAACGAAAAAAATAACTGAGAAAAATTTATATTTTAAAATGGTAACGATATCAGTACTTTTTTCGTGATGTAACGGTAACTAGTTCCTTTTAAAAAATAATTTACCCATCACTGCGAAATAGTAAGAAAGTCAGAAAGTAGTCATGCAGTTCTTTAGGGTCTTCATGAAATGAATAACTTATTGTCAAATACCATTTATAATATTCGTTAAAATTAAATTGACATTTAAAGTTTCTGATTTGCTAGGCAATTTCCTCGCTAATGATTGTATAGAATTTATATAAAAGAGATGCCTTTAGAAGAACTTGAGCTGTAATTATAATGGGATCTATAATTATGGTGGAAGTCTAAGATCAAGATTGAAAGGTTTTTCTGACTTTTTGTGACGGTAAGCAGATGAGAAAAAGGGTCTTGGTTGCAGGAAACCAGCATGTGTTCTGTGAAGCATCATGTCTTTGGACCTTTTGATAATGATTGTAGAGACCGGGCAAAAGGTGATAAGCCCAGATGGGTGCCGACTGTGCCGACTGTGCCGACTGTGCACTGTGATAGGTTGTAGGCATGTTGATGTTGCTACCCTCTTGCATGGTTGGTGCCTCGCGCTTCTTTATTCCACGGAGAAGCTCCTTTTGCATGGCAGCGTTGACACCGAGATACTATCGAGGTGCGTGAAACATCCAGGTTTTATTTCGCAAAATTCCAATGCGAATTATTTTATACCCAAGTAGAAAAATCAGGATCAAATATTATACAATATTCAGTGATAGGAAGTAACTAGTTACTTTTTCTTGGTAACGATGATAGTTACTTTATTTGTAAATAGGTAAAGAATTGGTAACTGCGGTTACATTTTTTTCAGTAACGGTATAAACTATGAAAATCTCGTTACACAGAAAAAACGAAGGATTAAGTTTACATTGATTTCAGGTGAAAAATTTGCTGCAACAAAAATTACTTAGCCTTGATAATTTCGCGTTTTTAAACTGTCTCGGAATAATTTTTCAGTTACTGAAAATTCCTTAAAATATCGTTACGTCCTTTAGAATTACATAAATTTCACAAAATCCAATGAAAATTCTTGTTAACTCTTGAAATCTCTTAAAAAGTTCCTAAATTATGTTGAAATCCCATGAAATCGATATTTTAAGAAATTGTAAGAAATATCGAAACTGATCAAAAAATCCTAAAAAATAAATTTGAACAATTTATAACTTCTATCGACTATATTTTATGCTTGAAATTTGTATTATTTAACAAATTAATATTCAAACTACGACGATTTTTATTCCATCGTATCTGTAAAAATAAATTTAACTACAGATTTTTCTGTGTATAATTATTTTTTAAATATAGTACTTCCTTTTTTTATTACAGTAATCAATATAG
>JAUESI010000010.1:14773134-14789936 GCA_032275145.1 Synergus laeviventris | reverse complement strand
TGTTTTAATAGTTGATACCAAATGGCAACAGTTGATATAAGTCATTTAAGTTGTTTTACCATATGGTACCAGTAGATGTAAGTGATTTAATAGATGTACCAAGTGTTACAAGTTGATTTAAGTTTTCAGTTGTCACCAGTGGATTTAAGTGATTCAAGTAGTAATATTCAAAGGTACAAGTTGGGTTGGGTCCCTCTAAGGATTGATAAATCTGCAGTACATTTTTTTGAAGATTATAAACAAATCACGATGCTTACTGTTCTCTTCGAATGTTTCTCGGACAGTCGCGTGGATCTTCGCCAGGGAAAGTGCGAGGATGAGTTTGGATGCTGTGCGGATAAAAGATTTGCATCACTCGACAAAAGTCGACGCTCTGGACGAGGTAGTTGATGTCCGGATCCCAAACATCATGGCTAAAAACGAGAAGAGTTTGCTCGATGTCTTTCGCCTGTGCGAGGGAAACAATCAGGTGCCTCAGGTAGGTCAATCGGGTATGCACCTGGACGACTATCACGGGTGCATCCGGAGCCAGTGGTCCAAAAGCTTCCTCATTGTAGACCCTCTGCTCCGAGTTGATTTTATCGATGTTTCGACGGATTTCACTGATTTCGGATTTTGTCAAGCTTCCGGATGTTGCGTTTGTTGTTGCAGAAGCATTGTGCCTTTCTTTTAAAAACCTGGTAAAGAATGATTGTATACAACCTGTTCTTAACAATCGAGGTCTATAAATTTGTAGGAATTTATTTAAATTCAGGTGTTTACCTGTGCAGTTCTTGGGGTACAAGTGAATAAAGCGTTTCATTGGCGGAGGATTGACTAGGCCAATCACGCGTTGTCAGGTTGATTACGTGAATTTGAAGCCAGAGGAACGTTACGAGGAATACAAGGGCTAAAGTTCTCGTGAGAGCTCCACGACATGATTTGCCTACTCCGACGATTGATGAGGCTGAAATTATTGTTACATGTCTTCTTGTTTACAAATATCTTTTAGATCTATTTTATGGAATATCTTCTTAATTTTTATAACAAGTCTATAATTAATCAATCATAATTAATATCCCAGATCGGTAAATCTGCTATCGAGAAAATTGCACGTACTCAAACTTGTGTTTAATAAAATTTGATTAAGCACCAGTAGTAAAATCAGAATCCATGACACAGTGGAAGCTTTAATCGATTTGATACGATACGCCCTGATTAATTTTGTCCCACTTGTGACACTTTATACTAGAATTGAAATAATAGAGTCTGATAAGGACGTGGATTGATTAGCTTCAATAATTGTTGTTTTTTTTCTTTTTTAGAGAAAGAAGTAAATATTCTTGAATTAACTGGGAGCCGGGAATCCGATTTCGAAATCGATTAGACTCTTTTAGAATCGGGTTAACGAGAGTTTTTGGGAAACCGGCAAAAAAAGCGCCGGACGGCGCCTAAATATATCGTCACTTCCTCTACACCAGTCTGTAAATATCTGCGAAAGTCGACATTTACACATGCAAGCTTAACATATATGCATTCTTGCTATAAAGTTATTTCCAGCCTTGACGGGCGTCGAATGTACATATTACACGTGCAGGTACCCAAAATGTGCATAGTAAAAATTATTTTCAAAATTTAGATATTTTAAACACTGCAGACAAAAGTTGAAAGTCCTGCTGATTTTTTATAGAGTGGACAGTTTGATACTTTTTAATTTTTTGTTTTATTAATAATTGTTCAATGACATTTGAAATAAATAGGAAAAAGATTACGTTCTGGAACTTTAAGGAAGTTTTAGGGGATTTAAAGTATTTCCGATAATTTTAAAACATTTTGAATTAAACTCGTTTGCAAAAGTTAAAAATATTGTAGTTTTTTAATGTCTTTCATTGGCAGTAGAATATTTCTCTAGATCGCTTGTATACCATAATAATGCTAGTATTTAATAATAGGAATTGGAAAATGATTTTTTCAGAAATTTTTGTCATTTTTAACGTTCTTAAGGGCAAGAATATAATTTTTCTGGTTAAGTGAAGCATGTGCACGTGAACGGTAATTACCAGCGATAAATTTTGTCCGAGACACGAGAAACGGAAGCGAAGAGAAGCTTCCTGGGAACAAGAGGGAAAAACATCGTTTACCGACACAGAGTTCAGAATGGTGCTCTTAAATCTGATGTTCCTTCTTCAAGGAACGCAACATCTTCTTTAGTGACTTGACAGAAAAATAGCTCGCGATTAATTTTACTTCAAACCAACGAATTCGAATTCATCAGTGTCCACTCTCAATCTGAATTAGTAAGAATTTGATTAAGTAAATGAGTAGCCTTACATTTGACTATTAAATGAGTAATTTCTCCACCTTTTACTAAATGAAATAGTAAGTCACCATTTATCAAAGTGAATTAGTAAGAATAACTTACCAATCTATTTAGTAGTTTTACTTACTAATTGGATTGTTCACAATTCAATTAGTATTATTAAGTATTTTCAGTTATTCTATGCGCTTTTTATGGATTTTGAGTATTTTGACGAATTTAAGTTATTATAGAATTTTATTAACGGATATGAAAATATTTTTATGATTTTCAAAAGATTTGATGGAGTTTTAAGATATTTTTTAGAATTATAATTAAATAACAATTTTCGTGAAATTTTAAGGAGTTTCTAGTAATTTAAAGAAATTTTCAGGGACTTTCAAGGGAATTAACAGACTATATATTAGGGAATTTAAACAAATTTCATGCGATTTATAGGAATTTTAGAGATTTTGAGAAATTTCTAAGGGACTTTGAACAAACTTTCGGTGGTTTTGAAGTCTATCACAGAACTTTAAACGATTTAAAAAGATCTTCTTGATTTTCAAAAGATTTTGCAAAATTATAAGGGATAACAAATTTGTTTAATGAAGTTTTAAGGAGTTTCTAGTAATTTAAAGAAATTTTATTTTAACGAACTTTTAGTGATTTTAAAGTTTCTTACGGAATTTAAAGCGATTTAAGAAGATTTTGCGAAATTTTAAGAGATTAAGCGGTTTCTAGTAATTTTAAGAAATTTAATGATATTTTGAGGAATTTTTGAGATTTTGACCCTAAGGGATTTTAAAGAACTTTTTAATTTATTTTAAAGTTGTTCACAGAACTTTAAGCGATTTAAGAAAATTGTTATGAGTTTTAAAAGATTCTGCAAAATTTTAGTAGGTTTAAACATTTTCCATGGAGTTTTAAGGGATTTCGAGTAATTTTAAAACATTCCATGAGATTTACAAGGATTCTTATGTCTTTCAAAAGATTTTGCGAAATTTTAAGGAATCAAAAATTTTTTAAATTAAATATTAAGGAGTTTCTAATAATTTAAAGAAACTGAATGATATTTTTAGAACAGTTAGAGATTTTGACTCATTTTTAAGGGATTTTAACGAATTTTTGGTGATTTAAAATTTTAAGCCACTTAAGAAGATTTTGCCTTATTTTAAGAAATTTAATGATATTTTGAGGAATTTTAGAGATTTTGACCATTTTTAAGGGATTTTAAAGAACTTTAGGTGATTTTAAAGTTGTTCACGGAATTTTAAGCCACTTAAGAAAATTGTTTTGAGTTTTAAAAGATTCTGCGAAATTTTTAGAGATTTCAACATTTTTTGATGGAATTTTAAGAGCTTTCAAGTAATTCTAAAACATTCCATGGGATTTACAAAGATTTTTATGGCGTAAAATATTTTGCGAAATTTTAAGAAATCTAAACATTTTTTCACGGAATTTTAAGGGATCTAAAAATTTTTAATAGATATTTCATTGAATAGTGTTACTAATGAATTTAGTAAGAAGTTATCAATTAATTTAGTTTATCCTTCTTAATAATGGAATTAGTAACTTTTTATTAATTAGTAAAATTTAACTAATTCAGATTGAGAGATCAAGAAAATGAAATGAAGCATGATTCCGTTCAAAAATTATTCTCAATTTCATCGACAAGTAAGCTTTAAATCCAGATAAAAAAGCATAAGAAATTTATTTTAAATTTACCGAGTGTTTCATTTATTTATTCTCTTTTTTGAAGATTGAGAAATAAATTCTCTGCGGTATTAAGGGGATAACAGTCATCGAGAAAATCCGAGTGTAGCGAATACAAAAAAAAATAATAACGCGTCTAAAGGTATTTATATTCTGCTACAGTTTTACCATCCGAATGCTGTTCAAAAATAGATTTTTTACTTCAGGATAATAAAGTAATTATTTTTTAGAGCTTACCTCTCATAGTGACATCCTAGGTGGCGGTTCTGGAAGTATATAAAATAAGTATTGTAGAACCCAGGTGATATAAGAAAAGAATGAAAGTACTTTTGCAAAAGTAGACAATTATTTTTTGAGCAGTAAATAAAATGTAGGAGTTATATGGTAAAAATCTTATGCAAATTCTTCACTGCGATATAGACAGTCATTTTAGCTTTATTTCCGGCTATATGAGGTATATAGATATATACCGAGTTCGACAGCAAAAGAGTATAATCATTTTGTATTTTATTCACTCTCTTCTCTGAGAAGAAGTCAGGAAGACAAATTATCATTGTAAAATTGTAGAATTCAGATGATAAAATATTTGCCAGTCGCAAATTAATTATGTAACTCACTTTCTAGAAACTATATAAACTACCCGTAGTAAGTGATTGCTTCAAAAATTTGTTCTGAAAGATGGAGATGAATCTTGAATTTAGCAATCAGTATAATGAATTGAGTTGATAAAATATTTGTCAATTTTAAATTAATTGTGTAACCCACTTCTTAATTAAAAACCAAATTGCCTTTGGTACGTGATTGCTTGAAAAATTTGTTCTGAAAGATGGAAAGGAATCTTGAATTTAGCAATCTCGTGCCAAGAAATATACAGAATGTCTGGTTTTGTTTCGCCCCTCTCCCCGATGATAAATATACGAAGGATGCTCTTGAACGATTCGCAGAAAGCGCTTGTCTAACGTGATTTAAGCTGATTTAGTAAGATTGAGTAAGAATAAAAGCACATACTAGTCTCAAAAAGATTTCGAAAAATGTCTTCATTCGGAGTGATTTTCTTCATTCTGGCTTCATTCGGAATGATAAATATAATGATTCAAGTCATGATTTATATCAAATGAACTCACCTCAATTGAGAATAGTGCATCGGATCCATTTTCGTCCAATCTGTAAGAAGGAAAGCATTTGTAAATAAAATAAATTGCCTGAGGATATTTTTTAATCAGATGACACATTTTCACTATAAGTCATGATTCATTTGAGCCAGTAATCGCGTGTGAATGACCACTTTATTGGATTATTTCCTTCGCCGAAGCTGGAGTTTTGTCCGACACTACTGTGGTATACATACCATTAAGTATACCGAAGTATATATATCGAAAGTTACTTCATACTTTTCTAAGACTTTGCTGACATAAATGAAGATTACCTTCTGCGAGATGCATGTCATGTACTCAATTTTATGCTAACAAGTTTAAAGAAAAAGAAGAAACTCGTTTCATTATTCAAATAATTGCTGAATGAAAATGACAATTCTTCAATTATGTATCTTCATTTTATTCTCAAGAGGATATTTGTCCTTTATTTATTAAAGAATATTTTGATAAGCATCTCATTTCATGTATACTTGACTTGACACGTACACTTGATTAAAATAACAGAGAGTAATTATCACTCAGCGGAAATAATGAATATGTACTGTCAGGATGAAAGTGAATAAGTCAAATTTAAATTACTGTAGGGTTCTCTGCGCGACATTTTAATTTACTTAATGAAGATTCTTTTCAAATAAAGATCCTCCTGCGCATCTCATTTCCACCGGAAAGCTGATTCTATAAGAGGATACTGCTTGCGCTTCGTTTTTCATCCAGTGTCGAGGTTTTATCCGCGGTGTTGATTAAACAACAGTGAAGTAGATTTAATGGAATGTCTCAAATATTTTCATTCCAGCGCAACGCCTCATTTTGTCGTCCGTATAATAAAAACAGAGTGCAGCATAATGTAACACTCGCATTAACGTTACATGCATGCACTTGGCTTAGCGCCAATGGGGAAGCGATAAAATATTGTTATTATCGTATTTTTTATCCTACCATTTTTCCATCCCGAAAGATTTAATATAATTAATAATAGGCGAGACATAGAAACCAACAGATCAAAGATAGAAAGGCAAAAAAACATTGACCTCTGATCCAAGACAATAAAATTTAAACTAATATTCAGTACAAATTTGAAGGAATTGAAAAGAATTTAGTACATTTCAAAAAGTCAAGAGAGCACATGCAGAAATTGCCCCATTTAGCCCTATTTAGAATAGGGTTCCGGCGAGGCCCTGGTAGGGATTTCTACTTTCAATAAAAATATTTAAATATATAATAATTGGACATTTCGGGGGTAAAATAAATTTTAAATTAAATAATTTAAAATCTGTTTAATCCCTTAAAACTAATGTAATCTTTTGAAATCTCTTTAAATTTCTAATTATTAAGAATTATGAAAAAATTAAAACATAACATGGAAATTATATTCAGGAATTTAAAAGGATTTAGTACATTCCAAAACAAGTCAAGAGAGCTCGTGCAGAAATTGCCCCATTTAGCCCTATTAAAAATGGGGTTCTGACGAGGCTGTGGTGGATTTGTATTTTTCAATAAAATCTTGAAACTCATTCGAATTCTTTTGAAATTCCTTAAAAATTCTTTGAAACCACTTGAAATCTATTGAAATCGCCGTCAATTAATTAAAATTGCTTGAAATCTTTTAAAAATCCTTTATAATTCCTTAATATCATTTAAAAACCCTTGAAATAATTTAAAAAATATTTAAATTACTTTAAAATCTTTAAACTTCTTGAATTCTTTTGAAAGTCTTTAGAAGTTCTTTGAAATTATTTGAAATATATTTAAATTGCTTCAAATTCTCTTTAATCTTTAAATTCTTTTGAAAATTCTTTAAAATTCCTTAGTGTCATTCAAAAAGCCTCTAAATAGATACTTAAAAATTTTTGTAAGTTACTCTAAAACCTTGAAACACCCTTGAATTACTTTGAAGTTAAAAAATTCTTTAAAACTACTTGAGGGAAATCTGACCAGGACCCTATTAGGACCCCATAAAATTTCTGCGCGGAAGGGATTTATACTTTTACAAGAGTTTATAAGATTAAAAGAGTTTTTAAGTGGATCTCAGAGAATTTAAAAATATTTCAAATGGTTTCAAAGGATTTCTACAAATTTCAGTAGATTTTAAGAGATATAATACATTTTACAGAATCTAAAAACATTTTTTGTTTTCAAATTACTTCTAAATCTTGAAACTTTTTTTGATATTTTGAAATTCCTTAAAATGACTTAAAATATCTTGAAATCCTTTCACATTTTGGATAAATCTGAAATTTCTTGAAGATTCTGAAATTTTTAAATATTATTTTTAAAAATAATTCGAAATTGGTTATTATTATTTAAAATCCATTAGAATATTTACATATATTTTTAAATAATTGAAAAAATTTTTCTGAAATTAAAAATACTTTAGAAATCATTTGAAGTCTCGAGATCATTTTAAATTCCCAAAAATCACTTGAAATTTCTTTAAATTTTCTAAAATCTCTTAAGAAAGTTAAAAAAGGAAATATTGATATATTCGAATCTTGTAAAATCACTTGGAATCTTGATGTCTTTTAAAAATCCTTCAAAATACGTTAATATCGTTTAATATCCGTTAAAAAACTAAAAAAAATGTTAAATTACTTTAAACTCTTGAAACTCCCCTGAATTCTTTTGAAATTCTTGTAAGGTTCTTTAAATTCACTTTAAATCTTGATATGTTTGAAATCTTGTGAAATTTCTTAAAATCCTTTTAGGACCACGTTAGAACTGGGGAAAACTGGCCAGGACCCCACCAAAATTTCTGCACGGGAGTCTAAAAGTATTCTAAAGAAATCAAAAGAACTTTGAGCAAGTCAAAGCGAATTCAATAAAATTTAAGGCATTGAGAATCTGAAAATGGGTACAGATGATTTTAGTAAAATATATTTTTCGATTATAAGTTCTGAAATAATTAAAATTCAAAGCTAACATAAAAGAAGAAAGGTTTCTTTTGTCAAGACGAATCGATTGACCTATAAGATTAATGCATTTCATAGAAAAATAATACAACTATGGTTAATTGTAATTTTCCAAAATTAATTTTTCGACTATAAGTTCTCAAATAATCAAAATTTAAAGCTGATGTAAGAAAAATAAAGATTCCTTGTATATCGAAAAAAATCGATTGACCTACATGATTAAAGCATTTAATTGAAAAGTAAGGAAGTTATGGCTATTTGTAATTTTGAATATTTTTGTTTTCATCTGTCTTTAAATGATCAAAATTCAAAGCTGATGTAAGAAACTGTTTTATAATGAAAAAAAAAAAAAAGATTTGAAAATAAAATAATACTGAAGGTAGTGAAATTGACTGAAAGATGTTATATAACTTCACATTTGTATTTCGCTTAAATTCAAATCTCGTTTTGTACTCTTATACAATCACATGTTTTATGTCGTTTCCCATTTTCATTTTATTATTGACGTTATTGTTTTATAGGTTTTGAGACCAGAAGTGTATCGGGTTTCAGAATTTATATACATATTTGAAACTTTATTATCCAACTTTGAAATGTATGCGAGATGATAATTCGACGCATCTGCTATCGCGAAATGAGGATGTTTTATATGGACAAGAGCACGTATGAATTGTACTGTCCAAGTGCAAAATCCGATAATCGTAGTGTTATATATTTTCCATGCACCATATTTTGCAGGAAATATCAAATCTCGCATATAATTGCATTTTACTGTTAACAAAATGCCTGCTTTTAGAATTTTCGCAATTTAAATTTTGATGTATTAACAATTGGTTGATTACTTTGGTTCTTTCTCTATTATTATTCACTTTGTATGTTTTGGAGGGTAATATTTGTTCAATTGACATCGAGTATCGAATTGGAACAGTTTATTTTATTTTCAGTTTATTGATGTATGCTGATATTTAAGGGATGTAAATATTAAAGGTACATTTTGGAAATGCAGTTTGATGCATCAAATTCGCGTGCATGAAGTACGTGCCTTGTATAAATCCACGAGCTAAATATGTCATGTAACGTTAGTATAGTTTCACAAGGTTCAAAGTATTAGTCATCCTTCATATTTCCACGCGGAAACTATTAAGCAAACATAAAAAAATTAAACACTCAATAATTATACATGCTTTTGCAACCGCAAATCAACTTGTTAATTAAAATTTTATTTTAAAAAATCCATTACTACACCGGAAAAGTTGATTTGACATTTTGGCATATTTGTTAGTCGAAGTTTTTTGATATAAGTATCTATTTCATTGTTGAAAAGAACCTTTGTACAAAAGAAAAAAAATATTTCCTTGAAAAAAAGAAATGGTTTAACATCTTTAAACAGTTGAAAATTCAATATTCGATACATATGTAATTATAGTACTCTTAAAAATTTTTATCAAAAATTTGAGGAATTTTTTCAGTGTACAAAAATATTTCTGAAGTCATTTTTATCTTTTTTTAAACTGGTAATCGAACTTAGAAATGTTTTCAAATTTTTAAAAATGTTAATCGTATCTACAATTAAAAATTTCTAGAGAACATTCAATCATAAAAAATATGTTTTCAATTGGAAAAATATGCTTTATTTGAATATGCATATCTTCACCTTATGCTGAGTAAATATTCCTTTTTAAAAGTTAATTTAAAGATCTTTTAAATGATTTAAAATTTCTTTCAGTTATTTTCATATATCTTTTATTCAAAGAAATATAATACTCAATCCACGCATAGATGAATTATGTGCTTTATGTACGCATATTTTTTATTTAAAGAGTCAAATTTATTGATCTTAAGAAATATTTATTCGAGTGCAAAAATAGATTTCTATAAATCTAGGCACTTAGTTTCCAAGAAACCATTTCATTTACTTGAAATAATTCACACTTACAAGAAAAAAATATTTATTTGTATTAAAAAGTGCATTACTTTGAATAAAAAAATTTTTTTCTCAGTGTAATAATTCAAATAAAGATTATTTATAGACTTGAAGATGATTTTAGAACAAATAATCACTTCAATGTTAATGCGCAGTGATTTTTTCTGTTGACTAAGAAGGGTTTGCGAATTGATAATAATTGATTCTGGTCACGCGTTTTAACTACTTAAACTTACTATTGCTGTGTGAATATGTATAAGAGTTGTATTGTTAAGAAAATTTACAACTTATGATATTTGTTGCCATTCTTTTCAATCTACGATCCTTTTTGGACATTCTAAAATTGTTTACTCAAAATTTCACTTTATCATAAAACATATGCGGTCTAATATTTGAGCCTGGTTTTAATTCCGTTTTGAAATCTTTGAAATATCCAGAAATCTGTTGATAATCCTTAAATCTTTTTGAATTCGTTTATAATTCCTTGACTTGGGTGCAATGTTTTGATTTCCTTTGAAATCACTTAAAATTCTTTGAAAAATTCTGAAATCTCGTGAAAAATTGAAATATTTTCAAGTGCCTTATTTCAAAATCTCTTAAAAACTATAAAATTATCTAAATTTGAATGACTTAACTTAAAGTGTAGTTATCCAATCTTGAACGCTTTCAAAATATATAAATATAGTTTCAGTCCTGGGATGGTAATGTGGAATCAATTAAAAAAAATTTAATCTAAATTTTAAGTGACAGTTTCCAGGTTTATTTAATAAGTGGGCCGGTCTAGTGTATTTTTCCCGGGCCACTTTTTGATCCCGGTTCGGCCCTGTATAGTTTGTACTTTTAATCATACATTTTGAATTAAACTTCGTCTTATAATGAAAATAATTTCCGAGTGCCTATTTCGAGATTAACTAGAATTTGCAATTATTTGCTATTTTATTATATTATATATCTTTTGAATCTGCGATCCTTTTTCGGCATTCTAAAATTGTTTACTCAAAATTTAATTTGAAAATCTGTGTAAATCACGTGAAACTTCTCAATAATCCAGTCATTCTTTTGAATTCCTTTGAAATTACTTTTAAATTCCTTAAAAACTTCTGAAATCTCGTGAATTGACTTGAAATATTTTCAAATCCGTTATTCCAAATGCCTTAAAAACTATAAAATTATCTAATTTTGAATAAGATTATATGTGATGTTATTCAATCCTGAACGCTTTCAAAGTTTCAGGCTCGAATTGATAACGTGGGAAATTGGGAAAAATTCCGATTTCCGGAAATTAAAATTTGAAGGGGCAGTTTCCAGTTTTATTTAATAAAGAGGTAAGAGCAGGTGTATACATTTTGAATTAAACTTTGCCTTATAATCAAAATAATTCCCGAGTGCGTATTTCGAGATTAACTATGAAGTCTAGGAAAAGCGTAGTTCCTTTGTGTCGGATATAATCTGTGATTGGAATAAAGAGCGCTCTATGCCTGTACACTTGGGATATCCGATGAGTAACAGTGCACTTCTAATTTGGCACACTTTCCCATTTGTAAATCCACCGGGGCGAGACGGGGTGGAAGTCGCTGAGTATCCTCTTAATTTATAATCATTCTCTTAATTATCCTTTAAAAAAATTAAATATCTCAAAACTTCAATCAACTTTTTTCTTTTCTCATAATATTATAGGTATATATATACACATAATTTAACTTAAGCGACTCCTCTAAGGTCTTGTGTGTCAAGGTAGTTTCTATTTTTGAATACCTTGCAGAGTATATATTTGATTTAACACAATACTTTTTCTGACCCATAGAAATAGATTGAAGATGTGAATTCGCCAGATATTTTTAAGCACTTGACGTCTTATTATGCGAAGAGATGATTTGAAGATTAAGCATCTACTTAACATCATTCGCGACTTCCTTGCTTGCTATCAATGTTAAATCTATTTAGCTTAATACAACCTCTTAACTACAATCTCGAGTCAAATTTACTTCAACTATTATATTTTTGCTACACTTTAATTTTAAAATATTTTGCGAAAGGAGGAAACAAAAATTCATATTATTATATCCCATATAGCACCAAAACCGAATATTTTTGGAATATTTTTCAGAATATTCGAGGAATGTTCATGGAAAATTTTTTGCTATATGAGATTATTTTAAAAGTAGTGCTTTTTCACCCGTTATTGATTTTTTCACTGGCCATGAACAATTTCTGTATTGATTGTTTTGGAATGTGTTTTGAAGCTGATGATTCATAATATTTTGAGAATAAACTAGAGCAGGATAACAACAATGTTTTTGCAAAATTGTTAAAAATTTTGCTAATTTTTTCCTAATGATAACATTCTTTAATTTTTATTTTTAGACAATTGAACATGTCCGACAAATTGAATCCGTTGAAAGAAATTCAACAGCAAGAATTCCACTATGAATAAATGGCACTGCATGGCATCCTATACATTGTCAAGAGGCCAAAAATAACACGAGAGCCTTACCACCTGCAAGAGCAAATTTTTATTTTACGATCGGTTCTAAACAGACCTAACATTTTTGTAGTAATTTCACGATCCAGTAACCATATAGTTACATTATAGTAGAGAGTTATGTTTCGCCATAAAAACGTCACAATAGTGATAAAAATGAGACTCGACCTCTAGAGCAATGCCACTTTTTTGAATAAATTATTATAGAATGGTGAAATAAATACAAGTCAGAGTCGCAATGACAATATAAAAAATTGATATCTTATTCAGAACATGGTTCATTTTCAAACTATAACAATTTAAAGTTGGACTCTGGAAAAATGAACTCACCTTTTTATAAAAAGCTGTGCCTGAGATGAAAATCTCACATCATGAAACACTATTCTATTTGTATTAAATATCTTTCTTCAATTATTAATATTATTAAACTAAAAATTAGATGAATAAATAAATAAATAATAAATCACATATTATTATATTATATTATAAAAAAACGTGTTTTGTTTGTAACTGATTAATGAGATCACAGTGGGAGGGAAAGAAGATTTATTTTAAGAGATAAAACGTGACATGAAGTCTAAGAATAATTAATGCAGTCGTGAGGAAAATTAGAAGAGCGATTGACAGACGCGCGTGTCTTTTTTGAGTTTCTATAACGCATAACCGACACCGTGGAGATCCAAGTCGAGACTGTGCGACCCTTGACATCGCGCCTTGCGATTCGGTAGTCACGTGATGTGCATCACGTGCGCATTCCCTGTTTTCTCATTGGTCCGCATTTAAAGAGCTGCAGGCAAACCCCCAACATTTAAAACTGCATCAAACTTTGATTTTAATCACTTAATTCCGAAAGCTATTTGAATTTTTAAATTTAAGTGGATTTTATTGCCTCGCAAACAAATTATTGCATTTTTATTAATGAAAAATACGAGAAATGAATTATCAATCAATTTGTGCAATATGTCCAAAGTCACGTGAATTCTTATTTCCGTTGTATTTTTGCTTTTTAATTTTTTTTTCTTCTCAAAGTATATACCGATATTGTTGGTAGAACATATAAATATTTATTAGAAAATCCATATTTTTGGTTGAAATTTTAACTTTTTAAAAAGTTTCAATATGAATTAAAAAAAATATACTACTATATTAATTTATCTGTAAAGAATTTATTCCCCACGATTTTCGTTTTGAGAGAATATTATACCGTGAAACCTGTCGGTTACATAATAAAAAAAAATAAAGTAAACTAGCGTATCGCTGTTCTTTGAAGCGCAAAAAAATTTTTTCACTTTGACACAAATGTGACAAGTGAATATTGGCATTGTTTCGAGCTAGATAGCTAAGTCAGCTGACCTGTATTATAAGCTGGAATATCTGAACTCTCGATGCTCGACTGTGAAAAACCACTTAACCCAAAGAACCTTCTCTTCAAGCTATCTTCCACCCCTATCATTTTCCTAAGAAAAACTCGACACGTTCCTATCACAGCGACCTTCTAGAGATTTTTATTATCAATTTTATTCTCCTCTATATTGTTTTATTTTTCCTGTAATAAGAATTTCATTTTCGATTTTTACATTCTTTATACAAGTTTATTCTTATTTTTCGAATAATCAGTAAAATTCAGATTTTTCATCTGTGGTATAAAAATTATAAATTGTTTATATTTTTAAAATTTTGAGAGAGAAAAAATATGGATTCTTAACTGAATATTAAAATTTTCAAGCAAATAGTTGAATTTAAGTGACTTAAATTTCGTAATGATTATAGTATTTCAAAAAATGTTCTTCAGCAGTTAAAAATTTGAATGCAAACAACGAGTGGAAAAATACTAGGAATAAAAAAATCTTTTATCGAGAGTGACCAGAGTCCTTAGAAGTTCCGTGAGTTATATTTGAAAGCTTCCAATAAATCAGAACACAGAGCTTCGGATTTTTAAGGCCTCTGATACAATCAATTTACTTCTCTTTTCCAAAAGACTTTATATTCATTTATTTAACCAATCTCCTTACTTATTATTTATTAGAATAGATTATTAATAATAAAAGAGAAAAAAAATCAATAATCTACTTTTGACAATAATTTGCCTATCAGTTATGTAAATTCGCATTTTTCTTATCTTTTTTAATAAATCGTTTATCCGCTAAAGTACCTTGCACTAACTGCAACTAGTTATATCCAGCTATGTACTGCTTTAATACATGCCTTAATTAGTCACTACAAAAGGAGCTCAAAAACTTTGCCTTAGCTGCTTATATGATTAGTGTAACTGTTTCATTAAATGAAATCACCTTCGCACGGTATATCAATTAATTGAAATGCATAACGATAAATCAGAATTATTTATTAAATATATAGTGCTCTGCAATGAAATTAATTGACCTCGATCTAAAGACGCTTGAAATATTTCATGAATACAGCTACATTTTTATTTCTTCAATATTTCGAAGGAAAGTTATACTTGTTTGAGGCTTAAGAAATTGTTTTAGGTGGTAGTCAGCTAATTTCTTTATCCCTTTAATCTCGACTGTCCTTTGTTTCCTTACTCTTAGGGAATTCTCACGTCCCTGTGTTTTAAACTAGTAGCAAATTTAACGACACGACTTCGATTTCATAAACTAGCTCAAATAAACTTGTGAATTCTTATCTTTTACTAAAATTTCAAGCAATTCTTTTCCTCCTACACGTTCAAAATATCGCCAAAAAAATCAGAAAAAGCGAGCTAACCAAAATATTTTTTTAAATGTTGAAAGAAGTTCACAAGACCAATGTATCCAAAATTTGGTTTCTATAGGTTTTCAGGTATATATATACCTGAAAAATGGTGGCATCCGAAAAAAGAAATTCCGTATATTTTTTTTTAAATTTTGATTAAAACACGTGCCGGATTTGACTTGAATTTTCCCATGCAAATTGCATGGGGAAAAATCACTTTTTGGCGTTTTTGGAGTAATTTTTCAGGGTTTTTGGAAAATGTTACGAGAAAGTATAGAGGCTTGTAGAGAACTATAAAATAATTTCATGTAAAACACATTTGGGTTTGATACCCTAAAACACCCCCTCAGTGCCTTCAAAACTATCCTTAAAACCAAAAATGAAAATTTTTCATAAAATCGACCTTATCAGTGCTTTATTCTCGTTTTCTTTAAATAAAAATTATTTCTATTAGTCTAGTGGAATATTTATCGACATTGGTTAATTAATTTAAATTTATTTAAACAAATTTCATTTCTTTAAATAATTTTCAAAGGTGAAAATTATGTTTGTTAAATAATGAAGGTTGGATGATTATTAGTTGAAAATAAATAATAATGTATATATATACTGTTTAGACAATTATAAACTATATGAAAATAAATTTGTGTCATGTAATAGTAATAGACTGCGAATTAAAAAAAAATTTTTTAAGCAAATGGAATTTATTTAAATAATTAACAATTAATTAACCAATGTTTATAAATATTTCACTAGAACAACAGTAATAATTCTTGTTGAAAAGAAAGAAATTTGGAAAAAAATTTTAACAAATTCAATTTATTTAAACAATTCAAAATTAATCAATAAATGTTGATTAATATTCCTCTAAACAAATAGTAATAACCTTGGGAAACTTCAAGTCAAATCCGGCTCTTGTTATAATCAAAATTAAAAAAAAAAATAGGACATTTATTTTTTCGGATTTTGAATTGAATTGGGGGGATTGAAACTCTCTAGAAAAAAAAGTGTTTTTCAGCCACCCCAATTATAATTATTTATAATATATATAATAGTCTGATAATAGCAGAAATGTACCCAGCGTTGCCTGAGAATGATCACTTTTTAATAACCGGAGTTTTTTTCTACAATTTTTACTTTTTCAAAAAAATAATATAGTGCACAGCCGTCCGTGTTCACGTTCTTGATGGCATGGTATCACAAGATATTTCAAGAGATTTTAAAGAGTTTCAAGTGATGTGAAGGGATTTAATAATAGTTTAAACAAGTTTAAGAAATTTAAAATTATTTTAAAGGACTTTGAGATATTTTAAGTGATTTTATAGAATTAATATGGATCCTAGAGGATTCAAAAAAATGTTTAAAGTTTACAGGTAGATACATAAATAAATAAATAATGGTGAAACACCTGATATTTATTTTTGAAGTTTAAAAAACAACTATAAAAATGAAAACAGTAGAGGGAAACAGTATGTAAAAGTACTTTAATGTACCAGGATCCACTCTACATATCTGGGATCCCTAACATGTTAACACCCCCCCCCAACCCCTAGGAGTTTGAATTTACACTTTCAATCTCATCCCCTACTGACCCTAAAGTTCTGTTTTATTGTAATGTATATTATATATA
>JAUESI010000010.1:14741497-14753876 GCA_032275145.1 Synergus laeviventris | reverse complement strand
TAAAATCGTCTTAAATATCTTGAAATCGCTTGTAAAACCTGTAAATTATTTAAGTAACACTTCAAAATCCGGAAAGACTGTTTTCGAAGTAAAGAATTTTTGAATAAACATCGTCATTTTCCACAGTCATTTTAGTAATAAAGTTTCATTTCAACGACACAGCAATAGAGAAATCAGCCGATTATTTATGTTTGTTACCTCGGAACAAGATTCTTTTTTTGAAAGTATAATTTTGCGCGAGGGTAATAAACTTCCGGCATGGACACTACGCTTTCTGCTTGGAAAACACGTGCTGTTATCGTATATTCTAATTTCACGATCACAGGGCTCCTCTGCCTACTATTTTTTATTTGTCCAAGCGTGCGAGTGTTTCATGAGTCAGTCTTTCAGAACCTCTGCGAATTTTCTCATTTACAGTTCGCGAATTCGACCAGTGCAATGTTTAAAACTCTCGTAAACAGCAGACTGGCGGGAGAACAACGAGCAATCTGTTTCATTTGGTTTCATCAGGTGGAAGCGCGAATTGCAAACGGAAATTGAAACAGTGATAAATATTTGGATGGCTTGATTCAGACAAAAATTCTTGTTCCGAACAGTGCACAGAAAATACCCTGGACGTTATTTTCTATCTTGTTACTAAATCAGAGTAAAAGGTAGACGTATTTAGAAACTTTATAGAAATCCTGGAAATATTTTTATAGCCGTGGAAGAAATTTTTATTTCAGAGATATTTCAGCATCTGCTATGGAGGGTAGTAAATCGTTTTTATTCGAGAAAAGCTTACTTTTATATAAAAAATCAACTTATAAAAATATGAAAAATTCATTCTTGATATATTTTCTAAATCCATAAGTTTAAAATTTGAGATACCTGTAATTTGCGATTTTCACGACAGCATTTAGGGGTTCCTTGATCCGATAATAGACAACAGCATCTACACTGACAGTTACAGAATCCTTGGTAAGGATCTCTTGAGGCGGAACGTCAAATGAAACGGTCCTTAAGTCCACAAGGATACAATTATCCACACAGGGTAGCATGAAAAAGGTTCCTGCATAATAAGCTACTTTAAATTCCACAAAATTCCTCTGCCATTTTTCTGCGCTCTAAATTTAATTCTTCTATGGGTAATTATTCAGAAACTGTCAAGTAATAAAGCCCTATAAGAAAATTCAACTATTTCGTTGAAAAATATACTATTCTGTTCAAAATTTTCTTGTTAGAGCTATTTGGATGAATATTTAATTTTACAACTGAACAATCAACTATTTTTGGTAGAAAATTGATTTTCTTTGTTGAAAAAGAATCTATTCTCCTATTATTGTAAACTTTAGAATGATTGCATATCTTCGAAAATTAAAGACTTGAGAACTGAAGTAACCTTGTCGTAGAGAATTACCTATATAATAAGAATTCTAACAGAAGAATAGAATATTTTTGTAAGTATCTCGCAGGATTAAGTTAGATGGTGGTTTTTGTTCCACTAATTACCTGGACCTCGAGCACCACCCTTTAAACGACCCATTCTAAATACCACAGCTCGCTCGTATTCTTGTACAACTTTAAACGTGAAACAGAGCGAAAACGGAAGGGTGATTAAGACCAGTAGAAAGGAACCCAAGGTGGCTAGCAGCTCGATGCATTTAGTCATTGTGCTTATTTTCCCGCTTTCAACGAACAATTTACTTGCAGCTGCCTCTTCTACCAAAAAAGAAAAAGAGGAAATTAAATTAAGGTTTAAATTACTAATTTATATTTTAATTAAATCCATTCAACTAAGATTAAAAGATACTGGGGATGAATGAATTCGACTTGAAGATAAAAGTAAAAATAAGGATTAGAAGAGATCCGTTTGTTTATTTTCGTGAAAGCTAATTTTCTTGAATATGAATTTAAGCGATGATACAGAAGGGATTAGAGGAATTATTCAGATCTTATAAAAGGAGCTTGCAATTCTCAGACAGTTTTTATTGTGAACCGAGGCTAGGTCAACTCTTATAATCTTATTTTTGTGAATCTTTTCAATTTCTCCGTGAAAATATTTTCCCAAGTATTTGTTAAAATGATCTGGGAGGTTGATCTAACCTCTGTGAGACAATCTCGATTTAGATTTTCCATACGTAAGATTCGACTCATAAACATAATTTATTTGGCACAAGTTTGAAACCTGGATTTGTGTACGTTATGGCTGTGTAGAAGCTTCCTGTTTATCTATATCAAAGGATATAGCTAAATAACTTAGGGTCTCACTGAACTCAACGAAGCACTCGATTCCACCGCTGTCGGTTTTCACACATCCGTAATGTACCATTCCCTCTTGTCAAACTTCTTGCAGTCTTTGTTCTCTTTTCCTTTGATCCACCTAGACTTTCGCCCTACTGGATTCCAGTTTCTCTGTATCTCGGTGCCTTTGACTCTTTGGCGAAAGACATCTATTGAGCGTAAAATATAATACTCATTGTGTCTTCAGTTTCTATAGTTTTATACTAGGGTGCCCTGAATAAAAAACTATTTTTACTTTACACGAATATTAATGGGTATAAAGTCATAAAAGATAAAAATATACTCCTTATTTGGGGCAAGCTATTCTAGCTGTTATTTTTCCATCGTGAAATCCGGGAAACTTTTAGTGAACCTTAAAGAATTAATAAGTGAATTGAAAAAACACGATAAAATACAAAACGCTACTGCTTTCAATCCCTTGAGGTAGGAAGAAATATGGGATGTTGAGAAAAGGGAGAAAATGGGGTAGGAAGAAATCTCGCAAACTCATCGCAGCAAAAGGCGACACATCCATGTCAGAAGAGAAGCGAGGTAAACACATTTTGCTCGCTTTTCCTCGATTTTCTTTAAAGTACTTTGTGGAATATATCGACGCCATATCATCGACTTAACAAAATTACTCTTCTCTTTGACACAATAGCCTCTGCCCTTCCTCCATTCAACATTTTTCAAGTCTGGTAAATTTCACTTTCCTGCTTCACGAGTTGAGACTGAACAAAATTTTGAGTTATAGTTTCCCCTTTTTTTAAATTAAAATTACACGTCTTGGCATAAAAGACTTTTTCCACTTGATCTCGCATGATAAACTTGATCAAAATACTGCTTGAACGAAGTGAAAAAATTTACTTTCATATAATTTTACTATTTTAAAAATTGAATCGGCATGTCTTACCACAATATACTCTTTTCACTTAATGCCGCATGGCAGTGTTACTGCGCTAGTAGAATCGGCAATTCATGACTAGACACTAGGGTGGCTCAAAAATGCATGTCAAACATTTTTTTTAATGATACAGAGTCTCGATCCACTTCGTTTCGAAATCCGAAAAAAGAAATTCCGTATATTTTTTTTTAAATTTTGATTAAAACACGTGCCGGATTTGACTTGAAGTTTCCCAGGTAATTGCATGGGGAAAAATCACTTTTTGGCAAAAAAGAATTTAATGTTTAACACAAATTGGGTTTGACACCCCTAACACACCCCCCACAGTGTCTTGAAAACTACCCTTAAAACCAAAAATAACAATTTTTTAAAAAATCGACCTTCTTAGTGCTTTATTCTCGTTTTCTTTAAATAAAAATTATTTCTATGAGTCTAGTGGAATATTTATCGACAATGGTTTATTAATTTTTTATTATATTAACAAATTCCGCTTGTTTAAAGAATTTTTTTCTTTGAAAATTTCTTTTTCTTTATAAAATCTATTACTATTGGTCTAATGGAATATTGATTAACATTGCTTAATTAATTTTCAATTATTTAACAATAAATTGAATTTGTTTAAATAATTTTTTTCAAAATTTCTTTCGTTTCAACAAAAATTATTACTGTTGGTCTAGTGAAGTATTTATAAACATTGGTTAATTAATTGTTAATTGATTAAACAAATGCCATTTATTTAAAAAAATGTTTTTTTCTGAAAGTTCGAAGTCTATTATTGTTACGTGACACAAATTTATTTTCAAATAGTTTATAATTGTATAAAGAGTATATTATTATTTATTTTCAATTAATAATCATCCAACCTTCATTATTTAACAAACATTATTTCCACCTTTGTATAATTTTATACCTCACCACTCCGTTTACGAACGGAGAGGAAAAAATTGGGAAATATTTGAATATAAATTTGTGTCACGTAACAATAATAGACTTCGAATTTTTAGAAAAAAACATTTTTAAGCAAATGTTATTTGTTTAAATAATTAACAATTAATTTAAAAATTCAAAATTAATTAATCAATCTTGATATAAATATTCCCTTAAATAAATAGTAATAATCTTTAATAAAAAAACAATTTCGGGAAAAAAATTATTTAAACCAATTCAATTTGTTAAAATAATTGAAAATTAATAACCAATGTTAATCACGATTTCATTAGACCAATAGTAATAATTTTTTTAAAGAAAAAAGAATTTTCAAAGAAAAAATTATTTAAAGAATTTGAATTTGTTGAAATAATAAAAAATTAATAAACCATTGTCGATAAATATTCCACTAGACTAATAAAAATAATTTTTTTTAAAGAAAAAGTCAATAAATAACTCAGAAGGTCGATTTTGTGAAAAATTGTCATTTTTGGTTTTAAGGGTAGTTTTCAAGACACTGTGGCGGGTGTGTTAGGGGTGTCAAATCCATATGTGTTATACATTAAATTCTTTGTTGTATAGTTGTTTCCAAGCCTCTATACTTTCCCGTAACATTTTCCCAAATACTGAAAAATTATTTCAAAGACGGCAAAAAGTGATTTTTCCCCATGCAATTTACATGGTAAACTTCAAGTCAAAAGGGGATTTCTTTTTTCGGATTTCGAATCGAATTAGGGGGATCGAGACTCTCTAGAAAAAAAAAGAGTTTTTGAGCCACCCTACTAGACACGTCACACTAGTGTTTCAGAAATAGAAATTTGAAAACAGTTAGAACTGTTTTTGATTACCAATTAATAAATTTATTGGAAATTATAAATGTTATCACGCAACTTGCAATGCAAATGACTTACCAAAATTCGTTATTATTGAGGAAATAGCATTCCTATCGATGTTTGCAAACTCATCTCGACACTATTCACAATTTCCGGAGACGTTGAGAATTTGTAACACAAAAAAAAACATAAAATTGAAATTAGAAATGAAAAGCGAAGAGTGGTGAATAAAATTTGACGGAATGCAATGGGATGAATGGAGTTTTGATTGTCGATTTGTCGAGAGGAGAGAATATGAGAAGAGAGTAGGTTTAACACTAAAATACCGCGATCGTCCAGATTCGATCGCAGAGGTTGAAACAACGTTCGCTATCCTCCATACCGCGCAGGCCGCGAACCACACCGCAAACCTACATACGTATATACCAAATTAACCGTCCAACGATAGGTATGTGAACGACGCCCCTGTTTATAAGCACGGTGAGTAATTGCGCGTGAAGCCTACCATGAGAGTTGAAATTTGTTCGAGCCAATGGGCCACGAAGCGTTTTAGTGCGTTGTCTGTGCTTCGTCACTCCCTTATTTATGGAGTCCATCTACTTCCGGTCGACTGCAAACTTCTTGACGTTCATCCCCTCAAGTCCTTGATGACTCGACGGATTTCCACGCTTCAATAACGATTTTTCCTTTCATCAATCCTAGTTCTTGTTTATCTGTTTCTTTAGAGAATCATGATAAGTAAACGGCTAAAAATGAAGTGGAAGAGTGGAGCGACTTTTGATATCAATATTTGGTAATAAGGGATGATGGTATTTCTGAACGTATTATTATAAAATTGAGCGAGACAAAACTGGTATTGACGTTTAGAAGTAGTCTTATTTACTGTTTGAAAATTGTAAGTAAGTATTTTAAGAAACATAAGTTATAAAAAATTCATCCGGCATAAAAAATGCTTGACCCCGTATGATTTTTGTATTTTTTTCTTAAAATTTTAAAAACATGAACGAAATATTTTCTGGAAAACCTTACCTTTTATATTTTTACAAATACTTTTGAAACGTTTCTGCTAATATAAGAAAGGCATTTCATCAGTATCATGCAGGCTAAAACATTTTTAGAGCCGGGAGAATTTTTTTTTCTTAAAAATGTAATTTATGAATTTTCCTCATAAACAGTGAAGGATGTCACAAAAGACCAAGAGAATTTTTCATTAAACTTCTTTAGACGTGCAAAATTTTATTTTAACATTCTTTCGTATCTGTCATTGTTTGTGAGAAAAATTTTACTTAACAAGACATCTTCAATTTAACTGTGAATCAGTAAAATTTCACTGATTTTTCACTGATTCAAGTTTAGAGAGAAGAGTTTAAAGCGATTTTAAATGATTTCAAAATATTTTAGAGGTTTCAAAATATCTTTAAAGTTTTCAAGAAACTTTAAAGAATTTCAAAGGATTTAAAAGAAAATCCCTTTTAAGGTTTTGAGTTCTTTAAAAAATATTTTGGAACTGCTCGTAATACCAAAACAGCTTGACATTTTTTTAAAAATTTTTAAACTTAAATCGCGTATTAAATCCCTTGAATTTTTTTTGTAATTATATTATAGTTTAGAGACATTGAAGCCATCTACCGATTCAGATATCAAATTGAAAATTTCTAAAATTAAAGTTAAAGCATTAAGGTACTTTATCTGGTCCTAAATAACATATTTATATTTATTAAAAAAAATGATTTTGAATGTTTATTTTTATTTCAATAAGAATTTAGGACCAGATAAACGCACGTTAGCATATTTTCTTTTATTTAGAGAATTTTTAATTGTATATCTCAATAAATTTAGAAGTGACGTTGCAGAGAAAAAAATAAAATTTGATAATTGTTTATTAAAAAAATTTCCATTTTTGTTACTTTTTTCTTTTGGATTATTGCTTTGTGGGTTTGAAAATACAAAAAAAATGTATTTCGAATTTTTCACAAAAAGCCATGGTAAATTAGAATAAAGCGCGAAATATAAAAATACCGCCTCAGGACAGCTGAGCACTATTATTTTTTTGAAAAAGTAAAAATTGTAGTAAAAAACCCGAGGTTATACCGCATGCATTTAATACAAAAAATCAGATTTAGGAGTAAATAAAGTGGATTACAGACGCATGGGAACAAACATAGGTAGGTACATGGAAGGTATGTGATCGAAGATATAAGGTTGTGGGAGGGTTAACAACGTGATCACGGTTCGAGCACTCCCATAGGATCGCCACATCACCCAGCCCACAGTCTTTCTCACTCGCACCACCCTTGGCACCCTCTTGGAACTGGAACACGGACCCAGCTATCTTCTCGAGTTTATATACGTACATGTACCTATCTTGGTACCTAGCATGTGCTGGTCGTCAATCACCGATCAACGATCCTATCGAACCTAGTGACTATATAGTAGAACCAAGCAGGGACTACCCGTAGATCTACTTCGTTCTTCAAGTTCCTCTAGGTTCCAAGCAGAAATGTCACGTACATTATAGAACTGCGGTCGTATGCAACGCTCTTTTACTTTTTTTTTATGCTCGCAGAGAATGGCGTAAACTTTTACGTTCAAATCCTTTTTCAAAAGAATGGAGGCTTCCATTTTCCTGAGAAATCGACCGAACAGAAGAAGGCTCTTTAAGCGTTTATCGCCTCAGATGCAGTCCGATAGGTATCGGCACTATAGGTGTCATAAAACATTAAAGCATCCATCACTTTCTTGAAGTGCAAACTTCAACTTTCGCTAGTCTCGTTCGCAAATGGTTAAAAGTTTTATAATTTGGACTGCACTGTAAAAAATGTGTACAGAATTTCGCATAGTCTGTCTTTGTAAAATTCCACTAATTTCATGAGACTGAAGTTTGCGTTGTTTACGATAAAAGAAAGTTAAAAAAAGAATTTTCTATAAACATACGAGATCTAAAATTTTCTGGTGAAAAAGAGTGTATACAATTCAATAAATCAACCACGTTTCAACTCTCCAGCACATTTGGAACTCACCCTACTTCATCATTTAAAATGAGAAAATTCATAAAAATCACCCTTATACTTTAGGTCAAAAATTTATTACTGATAAAACGAATTCTTAAGTTAAAAGACATCCAAAAAAGTTTTATCGCCCGCGTCCATTTTAACTCAACCAATATCATCCCTTAGAGCTCAAAGTTTGAGGTAATTATAGGGTGCGTTCCAAATGAACTAGAGGGATGAAACTTTTTGGACTGTCTTTTAGCTTTGAGAAGACCTATTGTCAGCAATCAAATTTTGACCCCACGAATTAGGGAATTTTTGGTAAATTTTTTAGATCTAAGGGATGATATGGGGTGAGTTTCAAATGAGCTGGAGGGATGAAATTTTTTGTTATGTCTTGTAACATTAATAAGATCGAAAGTTTCAACCACCACCCCATATTTGGAACTCACCCTACTTCATCCCTTAAAATTCAAACAATTTATCAAAATAACTCTTATACTTTTGGTCAAAATTTTATTATTGATAATAAGACTTCTTAATGCTAAAAGACATCCCAAAAAGTTTCATCGCCCAAGTCCATTCTAACTCAACCAATATCATCCCTTAGACCTAAAAGCTTTAGGTAAGTATGGGGTGCGTTCCAAATGAACTAGAAGGATGAAACTTTTTGGGCTGGCTTTTAGCATGGAGAAGACCTATTACACTGCCCTATTTTGAGGGGTAAAAACCCCTCAATACGGCGTTTTTAGCCATTTTTGAAAAATTGTAGAGCTGAACCATGACGCGCTACAGACTTCGCTAGGATAAAAAATTAAATGCTGAAACAAGTCCTTTCAAATTAGCCGTATGTCAAATTAATTGTACGCGCCCTTAGAGCGAGGGGTGTGTTTTTGTCTAGGGGTGGAAGAAGAAAATAAAAACCGAAAGGATTTTAACATACTTACACCCACGCCTAGGCATAATAAAATGTGCAGTGCTTTTAAAGGTTTTAAGGGTCGCTGATTACGAATATGCAGGTGGGTTTTAAAAATTAAAAATGGCGGATCCAATATGCAGGACCATTTTTTCAAAATTTGATTGCATTCGCTTGAAATTTCTTACTTAGGGGTTTTAAGGGTCAGTGATTACGAATATGCAGTTACATTATTTAATTCAAAATGGCGGATGATTTTTTCATTTTTTTTCATTTTCTTCTTCCATTTCTAGACAAAAACACACCCCCCGCTCTAAGGGCGCATACGATTAATTTGGCATATGGCTCATTTGAAAGGGCTTGTTTCAGCCTTTAATTTCTGATATTAGCGAAGTTTATAGCACGTCATGGTTCAGCGCTACAATTTTTCAAAAATTTCTAAAAACGCTGTTTTTGAACCCAGATTCGCGTTCAGCACGAAAAATCCATTTGGAAACACTAGGTACCATCTTATTCGCATAAAAAAAAAAATTTGCAGGGCAATGTTGTCATCAATAAAATTTTGGTCTAACGAATAAGCGTAATTTTAATGAATTTCTTACTTCTAAGTGATGAAGTAGGGTGAGTTACAAATTTGAGAAGGGGTTAAAAACTATATATATGGTGGGTCATTTATTGGGTTATATAAAATTCCTTTCCACCAGAAAATTTTGTATATTGTATGTTTTATAAAAAATTCTTTCTCTAATTTTTGTTTATCGTAAACATTGAAAACTTCAGTCTCATATAATTTGTAAGTCTCATGTAATTTGTAATAAAAGATATCGCAACGCCATCTTCAGGAATTGGTTGATCTTGTGGCTACAAATAGTGTGCCTAATCAGGGCCTGACTTGTAATAGGGAAGAAGTTTGACAATTTCTGTTTAAGGTGCGAGTAATACTGGAAATAAAAGGCCTGAAATTTCAATGAAATAGTAATTAAGCAAGAATGAAAATGTTTAAAATCAGTTTTTCTCATTTGGAGTGAGGCGGTACCTAAGATTGAACCAACCAGTTATTAAAGTCTTGTTACAGCTGATGATAATTAAGTAGGTACCCAGTTATACGTACATTGGAAATTTAATCATATAATTTTGAGACAGGAAATTTTCCTGGCTAATATCCCGTGGCAGAGCGCGTAAGTAGTTGGGTTAGGGGGTTATGCAGGGGTAATGTAAGGTAAGAGAATCTTGATCTCGTCGTAGCCTAGAATCTGGGGTGGCGGCCGCCTCGCAGATTTTCCACCTGGCACTCACAGCCCTGGGGTGTAATTTCAGTAATTTAATTCCCTGGCTTAATAGAGGGACTCTGGAAGAGCAAAGCTAGTTGAGGATGAGGAGCAACCAAGAAAAATGACGAATCCGACTCATTTCATGAAATCGTCGAGATAATGGAGGAAAAATAATTTAAAGCTTCCAAAATTTATTTACAATTTTGATTTAAAGTTTATCCATCTAAATTATTGAACCTCTCTCAATTTGAGATTTCCCATTAATTTTTCACGATTTTTAAAATGGAATTCTTTCCATATCGCCTTTTTTACTTAATCTAGTTAATGAAAACCCATCAAAAGTAGGATTCCACAAATGTTCTTTGCTTTGCATAAACACAGCTGCACTTCGCTTTTGGATTTTACAAGACTAATCCCATTCCTTAGTTCTTTATTATTAGAGGAACAAGTGCTTTTTTTATTTACAATGTTGCGTGCAAATCAGGGAGTTTAATCAAGAGGGGAAAAGCGATGTGAATAAAGGGAAGAAATGGAAGAAGAGGAGAACTAATTTTGCCCGAAAGCTACCAACAATTCCGTACTCGGGACCGGACTCCAGGTGGCGTGCTTCCTCGTTACAAGAGCATCGCATTACCGGATGGTTGTAAGCGAGAGGGGTATCGTTGTTAAGAGTAAATCACAGCACGTACCAGAGCTGCTTTATCGCTTAGTAAAACCGAGCGAATAAACCGCCTCCGCACTCTGAACAAACGTCAAATACTTACGAGCCCCAGGCAAACTCGAACGTATATTCACCCTTATATTTCTGAATGTTCATTGTCTATGATGTTTCATTCGCTTGACACAATCCATCCACAATCTCTCTTTGTCATATTTTTGTTGAGAGATGTTTCTTTCTTATCAAATGACTCACAAGTGGGGCATTTTGTTTCTTTTTTATGCACCCTTCTCTGGCCCTAAATTTGATTGCTTTTATGTACTGGATCTTCATAAACATTTTTCCCACTTTTTAAAAGAATTTCTTTTCTTTTCCTGTGATTGAAATGAAACCCCATTATTATTATTATTATTATTATTTTTCTCAGAGGGCAGCACCTAGTTTCAGACACACGACAAGGTCTAATAAATAGCATCGTTGGCTAGAAGAGTAACTGATCAGCTCGTTCAGACTTAATTTTTAAATCTTTCAGACATCATGATTTTGAACGATTACAATATAAATTACCATAAATATATATAACTATACTCTCTTAATGCTTCAGAATGTTCAGCAGATGATTCAATTAAAGTTGACGATGAGATTAATTATTAGATTAGCTAATTTAATACGTGATATGATATCGAAGTCAAGTTCCATTTTAAAATGAATATATTTTATATATTTTAAACTACACAAGAAGGTCTACCAGCGCCCCGAATTTGTCCACACACAATAAGAAAATAATCTTTTTTGCTTGGAAAATCAGTTATTTTGTTCAAAATTAATTTTTTTCGTTAAAAAGGAAACTGTTCGGTTCGAAATTTAATTTTTTGGTTGAGAATTCAACTACATTTAATTGAAATTTAATTTCTTTTGTTGAAAATGTAACTATTTCATTTTTGTTGAAAATTCAACTATAATATTCTCTTGAAAATAGATCTATTTTGTTAATAATTGAACTATTACGTTCAAAATTTACATTTTCGGTTGAGAATTCACTTACAGGCCTCACAATCCCTATATGAGAATAAAATTAGGGTACATAGGATACTTTTTTTATCACTCATAGGATAATTTTGGTAACCACAAAGGGTACCTTTTTAAAATAAAAATTATTTAATTTATGCAATGTGAGGAGAAAAGAGAAAAAAACCTGCTTCTGATTCTTTTCAATAAAAAAATTCAATTTAAACTAAATATTTCAATTTTCACAAAATTCAAACGAATTCAAAAGAAATAACGACAGACTTAATCAAGTTTAAGGTCAATTCAAAATAATTCTACGTGAATTGAAGAAAATTGAAGTGAGTTCAAGAGGAATTTAAGAACATTTTTTTCGAATTCAGAACAATTCATAAAGAATTCAAAAGAATTCGATATCAACATGATTTAAAATAATTTTTATCGGTTTTAAAAAATTTCTTTTACAATTAACAGGATTTCAATATAATGCGAATGATTTTGAAGAAATTTTCAATGGAATTGTAGGAATTATAAAAAATTTAAAAGGATTCTAAGAAATTACAATTAATTTTGTTATTTGAATATGCGAACAAGTAATTAAAGTCTTTAAAGG
>JAUESI010000010.1:14731223-14741397 GCA_032275145.1 Synergus laeviventris | reverse complement strand
GAAAATACACTTACTTTCCGATGGGCCCGTCCAGTGATGGCTCGTGAGAAGGCGTTCACACCGACTTACAAAAATTACTCATGTTTCCAATGATTGCGTCCACAACAAATTTTAAAAAATCGATAATTTAATTAAGGTACACATTCTTATCAGTGCAATAGTGAAAGGCAAATTTTGATATCTTTTTAAGACCAATAATTATGTTTCTTATAATTTTTTCTTTATCTCGCGTTATTTAGCTCAAAATTTTATTTTTCTATTTTTCAATAAAACTCAAAAAGTTGTTAAACCTATATTGTAAGGCGTTGAAAAAGGAACATTTTTCCTTTCTTAACTTTTTCTCACAGCATGCGTTATTTTGCTTAAAATGTTAATTTTCTTTCTTTTTTCTTTTAATTTTCGAAATGTTATAAGTATGACAATTTTTGTTTTATGTAACAATTTCTATTTATAAATGTTTCGAATTTTTCAGTACATTTGCCAAAAAATGGGGGTGTGATAATTTACACAAATCTAATACATTCTCTGATAAGAATGTAAAAATTTCAAGGTATTTCAAGAGATTTGAAGTGATTTTAAGGAATTTTAAGGACTTAAAATTTTAAAGAATTTGAAGAGATTTGGGAGAGATTTTTAAAGAAATTTCATAAGATTTTAATATATTTTTAATAAAATCATTTCGTGATAGTTCTAGCGATTTAAATTAAATTCAGAAAATTTAAAACGTTTTAGAGGATTGAAAAACATTTGAAGGGATTCCAAACGAATTCAGAAGTATTTCAGAATTTTAAAGAAATACAGGATTTAAAAGATTTAAACCTATTTTAAATGATTTTAATTAATTTCCAGGGATTTGAAAATTTTTCAAGCGATTAAAAAAACTGCTAGGAATTAAAAAGGGTTTTAAAGGCTTTTAAAATATTTCAAAAGAATGCAAAGGATTTAAAAAAATTGTAAGTGTCAAATAAAAATATTTTCAGCTTCAAAAGATTGAATTTCCTATTATTTTAATCATCCGGAAAAGGTTTGTCAAACCGGAAGTCGCGCGAAATTACCCTATATAATACTGTCAATAATTTTTCAGATGTTTCTTGGAAATAAGGGTGTTCCGGATAGAATTAAACTTTGTATGCGACAAAAAAAATATTGTCAAACAAAATCAATTAAGATGATGACAGTTTAAAATTATATTAACTATCATGCATTCTGAAAATTTTTAAAAATATTTTTAGCATCTTAGTTGTATTTGATGGTATATGTTGAAGTTATAAAGTTTCTCAAGGGAATGATGATGTAGATGTTGAAATTATGTGCGATATATCTCCTATTTATACTCGTTTTAAATATCAGGAAACGATATAACACTCCGAAACTTTATCTCCACTCAAGTCTTGCGATGTGATATTTGGGACATTTAAAAAATTTGGAATAATGGAAAATTGATATTTGAAATATTTGAATATTTAAGATTTGTTATTTGTCATATTCGAGATATTTGAGACTTGATATTTGATATTAGATATGTTTTATAATTTTGGCCAGATATATTAACCTACGAATTTCACAAATGTAAAAGAGGAAGAAGGGATTGGGAAGGAAGGAGAAGGGGCAGAATTATAAAAGGGACATACTTTTGACTTTCCGGATTTTTGGTTGGTTTTCAGCAGCTTATTGTCTCAATGATGTGCAACTAAAAGTTAAATTAAAATTCAATTATAATTTATTGTAGCTTTTGTTATTCAAATACAATCTATCCCAGTCCTGACTGAAATTAGGGGAATTATCAGCTGAATATAGGGGGTCAACAGTGTACACTGTACATTGTACATACAAATTATTCCGTTACAAATTAACTTCTTTGTTTGAGAATTCAACTCTTTTTACTAGAAAATCCATTTTTTGTTTGTTGAAAATCCTGTGCTCTGAAGCTTGGAGTTTGTTACTGGATAAACTAAGGTGCCAATTTGTTCAAAAATGTAGAGTAACATAACAAGCAGAACTTCATTATAAAATATAAATGTTATTGGAAATACAACGATGATATTAGACACTAAATAGTACAGATTCCAGAAATTCACAGAGAGGGATTCATATTTCATATACTTCTCCAACGGAATCAATCTAAAGACTGTAATAAAGTGTTTTCACCTTTTCTTTTACATAAACATAATATTTGTAGTGCTTTTCACAAATATACGTATTTATACTTTTTCATATGTTTTATTAAATCCTGTGCTTTCGATACGCTGAATTAAAGTGGCATACGCCAACAAATGTATTTGAGTATACTAAATCAGAGCACGGTGGTTTGTACAAGAAGGTTATATATGGAGACAATAATTTGTAAACTAACTTATTGATGGTTCATAACTTGACGGTTCATCCGGAACTCCCTTGAAGTAATTTTCCTTATTTTCCTTCAAGATGTCCTGTCCTATAAGTATACATATTACCGATATATTCCAACAATTATCTATATATTAAAGCAGGTACGTTTCATTCCAAACGTGTCTATAATGCCTAGTATGCTTCGTCGAATCTACTTCAACATCGTTGTCAACGACAGAGGTGGTAGCTATATTATGTGGGTTTGGTTGTACGAAACGTCTGATCCGCAGTTGAATCGTTATCAGATACACACTTACCATATCACAGGATCAGTTTTGGCTGCTGTATCACGTTCGATCTGTTGCGGAGGGATCAAACGTCTGGTAGTTCGATCGTTGTCACGTTTGTTGGAAACACTTGGCCTAAAATTATCTTGAATCAACCTTAACGAGGCCGGATATGGAGCACGTTGCGGCAATGGTATTCCGGCCTCGGCAGTGTGAGGTTCAACATAATTTTGTCACCGAGGTCCAAATTAGTCTGAATGGTGCTTCAAAAATATTTGAATCCATATCACCATTTTCTGAAACAAACGAAAAAAGTAGAAAAAACACATTATTGATCTGAGAAAAGATGAAAGGAAGGAAGGAAGGAGCTTCGTATTTTTACAATAATGACAAGCAGATAAAAGCGGATGAGTGGATTCGAAAAAAGGAGAAAGAAGTGGACTTATGCACGCATTCAAATTTCATGGAACCTTTATAAGACCTAACATAAAGTCTCTTTATGGACTTAGCTGGTATAAAGGTCTCGATATTCCTCCCTGGTTTCACACCAAAACCAGTAAACTCTTGTTCGCGGATTTATTTTTTTCTGGGAAGCGTCCTTTACGATAAATCATAAACAAAAAGGAATGAGCATCTCTGCCTTATCAGTCTTTCTCACTGCAACGTATAGCCTAGGTGAGATACGTCGATGCCAACATTTATCTGCAAAGGTTGAAGTAACGATAAAATTTACGACGAGAAATAGGAATGGAAATGTGATCGGTTAAAGAAGGATCTCAAGTTGGATATAAAGAGGGTAAAAGGAGTTCGGCTTATCGAGACGAGATATTTTATTTATACCGTACATTTATACCAAATTTTTTAATAAATGATCCCAGGTTATCTGGATTATTTGCAAAATCGCAATGCGAACTTCAATTTTCCAGAAAAACTCGTTTCAAGAAGGTGATTGTCATACAATGTTTTGTTGATTTTGAAATTGTTCCCGAAAAGCATTCAATAGCAGACAGTAGGAATGCACATGTGCATACAGCAGTTTCATATCGTACGTGTTTATAGATATAAATATATTGCCAAGCTAAGTTACATATATATATAGGTTCATTGTATTCCCCTAAGCATCATGCCTGATATCACGTACTACTTGGATCGCGACCGTACGTGGATTTGCCCCCCTTGTTCTCCATTAGGACGTATAAAAGTCGAAGAAACTGGAAAAGAGTATTCAACTTAACCCTCACATGCTGCATTTGCTCGTTCGTGCATTCCCATATACACTTTCTAAAGGCTCAACTACTTTTTTCTTTCTCAAGCTTCTGACTTTTTGAATTCAAGTTTCAAAGAGGGCATTTAAATGAATTTGACCTATAAAGAGAATTTAAGAGTTTTTTCTACTTTTTAGTTGAAATATTTCAAATTTTAAATTGCTCAATTATTTTGAGTTTATAAACCCCTTTTGATTCTTCGTTTTGTTTGTTTTTATCAGTTAAAGATAAAGCCCACTCGAAACTATAAGCAATAAAGAAAACTCTCTGATTGTTTTAATATCTTCCTTTGCAACAAAAGTCACAGAACTAAGCAGGCCTTCAGAGAAGCATTAAGCACTGTCTACAGGGAAGTTTATATTTCCTGCTTTTTGTTCAACCGCCGTGCCATTTTACTATGCACAGCCGCACGAAATCTCTTTGATTTTTATCGACCGTTAACTTTAACTCTTCCCTTTGCTACAAAAAAAGCATTAAACCAGAAGTGGTTGCCTGTATTTTCATTAAAAAGTGTCTGGAGTACAACTTTGTACATTTTCATCATTTTAATTTAAAGATTGAATAAAGAAGTATGTTATTACCAACAATTTAGGAATATTGAACACGGAGTTTTGTTAGATCATTTTATTCATTTTAAGACTGTCTATCATATTTCATTCTTGCTATTTCCCTTTAAAATACATCTTGACAGGATCACTCACCAGGATTTTCATCTCCTGGTTAGCTAAACGCTTGTTTAGCATACTAAACACTGCTTATCTAAAATGCATGGAAAGTTATACGTGCCTGTGGCATCCAATATTAAACTACATGCCAGAAAAGTGAGTTTTTAGTTCAAAAAATCAATCTTGGATAGCTTATGGGTCATTTCATATGTTTATACGTGCAAGTAATTTGCGAAGTATTTAAACTTATTAAGATTAAAAATTAAAAGTTTTGTAAATTTCATGTGTCACGAAAAACATTATCCATTCCACCTTTTACTCAGGTCTTAATTAACGAAAGTGTTGTCGAAACCCAAGTGAATTTGTTATTCTTGATATTCTTCATATTAAAAAATATTTCAACATATATTCAAAAATAATTCTCCAATTCCCTTCTGCATTTTTAAGAAATATCTAAACGAAGTTTGTGTAGAATTTTAAAGGAATTTCAGTATAATTTAAATGAGTTTAAAGAGTTCCATGTAATTTTAAAATATAATGTTTCTTAATAGATCATCTTTTGAATTCTTCGGAAATTTTTGGAAATCTTTTAAACACCATACCATATTTACTATTGAAAAATGATATAGTCTCGAATATTTTTTTATTTCAATATAATATGAAAACTTTTTAAGTTAGAAGTGTTTAAACATCTGGAGTAGAAGAAATTAAGGATTTTTTTAAAGTCTTCCTCGTGAACCAATTTCTATAAATTAATGAAATTTTCAGGTGAAGTCAATAATTACCTACACTTTGCATATAGCGATGAATGAAAAAATTTTTCCTTTTTTTATATAAGAAATATCCAATTGTTTTAAATAAATGTCATTTACGGAAAATCGACCTCTTAAAACTCGTTTTTTCGAGGACTAAAATATTCAGAGTTTTGAGAATACTTCATAAAAATTTCAGAGTGGGCCGTTGGATACTTTTCATTAGACAACTAATTTTGTAGAGTCAAGTCAGCTTCGAGTATCCTAGGGTTTACTCTGAAATTTGTATGAGGTACTCTCTCAAACTATAATGAATATTTCAGTCCTTGAAAAAACGAGTTTTAAGAGGTCCATTTTCCATAAATCCTATTTATTCGAAACAATTGCATATTTCTTATGGTATATAAAAAAAGGAAACATTTTTTCATTCATCGCTATAATGCAAAGTGTAAGTAATTATTGACTTCACCTGAAAATTTCATTAATTTATAGGAATTGGTTTACGAACTCGAAGATTTAAAAAAATCCTTAATTTCTACTACTCCAGATTTTTAAACACTTCTCATTTGAAAAGTCTGAATATTATTAAAACACAAAAAAAAATATTCGAGGCGACTTTATTTTTCATAATTACTTGTTAAATTTTCCGCGGTTAAAGTTTACATGCTATTTGTCAAAAGTTTATCTCACGATGGAATAAAAACCTTCGTCTGTTGCGTTCTTAGCAGCAATAAGGAAAATGGCCAGATTTTAAAAAAATGACTAGATTTAAAAAAAAACGTGGTCCTTATTTAATTGTTATTTAGAAAATGATTAATTTGTGTTTCAGGACCTTTTTAGAGATTTTACGAAATTTCATTGAATCGATTTTCAGGGATCTTATAAACTATTTAACGAAATTGAATGGGATTTCAAGGAATATAAACTGATTTTACGAAAAAAAGAAATTCGTGTGTTTTGTTTTTTATTATTTAGGAACTGGGATAATTAGAACTCTATAAATTTGAGATATATAAACGAATGTATATTGTCTATTGAATTAATTATTCCTCTTCAAAAAAAGCGTATTTGATATATAGTATATATGAAAAAATATACGAGTAAATTCTATAAATAATAAAAAACACTGATAGAAGTTATTCAAGACGTTCTCAGTTATGTATTGGGTAATTTTACTTATTTAGTAGTGTGTAAAAATGCTACCAAGACATCAGATCTTACTGCGCATTTTACCACCTTTTCTTCATCTCGCGCCACATTACTTTTCTCTTGAAGTAATAGCTTAGACGCAGACGTTAGAGTAATTTCCCTCTCATTTCACTCCGATCTTCCACTTCCCTTAGCGTTCAGACTTATGTCTTAATCTTTTAAAGCTATCCAACTGCGCAAAAGATTTCTCGCTATAAAGATAATATCGAGTTCTCTATAAAAGTAACTCATTTAAAAGTTATATCGCTCATGGTCCATAGATTTTAAATATTTCAAAAGATTGGCATTTTTATAAAAGGGTAATTTCAAGATTTTGATAAAAATGATTTTAAAAACAAAATATGGTAGTACTACTTTACACGTTACAGTAAATGTAATACAGTAAATATATTACAGTAAATCCTCTACACGGAGAAACCTTTAAAGTCAATTTTTCCTAGACTGCGTTGTAAATTAAGGAAAAACGTTGTTACTACCTCTTTTTTAGATGTTACATTCGCGTTTCCACGACTGGTGTTTTACTAATATTCTACAAACAATTGAAATTGTTAAAAGAAATAAGTCAGCCAGATAGAGAAAGGTATGTAAAAATTAAACGAACAAATAGGAATATCGCGTTTAATAAAATACGTATATAAAATCCATTCTTACATTGGCTGCCGAAGTTGTGAAGATCGAAAAGTGTTGTTTGTAGTTGTTTATCCTCTCATTTATTTTAATGTGAGAGTTCTTTGGGGTTTATAGAATTATTATTAACAAAATGAGACAGAACTTTAGTAGGAAATAAGAATGAAACGAAAGTTACAAGTCCACTGCGATTATACGAAAAATTTGGAGCTTGTTGCTCTACTGATTGATGATTGTATCTGAAGGTGTTTGGAAATTTGTTGAGGTGCGAACCTTTGAGGGTAGCTACAATATTTGAGTTGGAGAGGGGGGAAGTTTTGTATAAGAGGAGGGAGAAGGACAATACCTTGTAGTAAAGATAAGCCTAGGTAATTAACAGTTAAAAGGGCGAGGTTTAACACGCGTCTATCATAAATGGAAATCTATCATAAATTTGGATAATCCTTATACTAAAGTTTCTAAACAGAAGACCTAAAGATTATGGAATGAAAATAGTAATTTGTGACTTTAGAATTTCCAGATGCGACACAATCATAAAAATACTTAAATATTGATCGTAGTTGACATTAGTAAAAGATTTGAATTTAAAAAATATCAAATTAGTTTTTTTACGCAGTACCTAACTAATGAATAATTATTCCTTTGAAATGGTTATAAGGTTAGTCAGAGAAAAGCGAAAATAGAAGAGAATGCACAAGCATCACACTGAAAAACATAATTAAAGAAAACACACGATTAGCACAACCAGTCAGCTTTTGCAGAACTTCACAATTATAAACGAAAAGCATGAGAGAAACAAAAGAGTGGCGTTGAATTAAACCATATTCTTTGACTGATATGCAAAAGATCTCTGAACTTTTTCAAATCATCCTGACTCGCTTGTCATCTCGGTTTCAAATATACATTTTATAATGTAAATTACATTTGAGTCCTTCAAAGAGCGCTTAATTTAAAACCTCTTTAAGACCTTTTATGTCCTACTTAATCCTTATTACGCAGTGACAAATGAAGTAAATTGAAAAATTATAATAAATATGTAATTAGGTTACATTTATTAATATGAAAACAGTAGAGGTAAGTCCTAGTAGGGCAAAAAGAGAACCTGTAGAGTTGTGTAAGTCTTAGGGAAGTTTTATTTAATATAGGGATTTCTGATATAAAAAAAAGGATATAGGTCTTGAAAATATACCAGTGAGAATTTTAGGAGGTTCTAAAGAGGACTAAAATAGGTTCAAAAAGGACATTGAGGATTAGACAGGCCTAAAGTAGGTTCTATTTGCAACTATACAGGACTGAAATAGGGCTAAAATGTCGACTCAGGTGTGCTTAGATTTTTAGAAAAAGTTGATGTCAGTTTATGAAAAATTGATATAATAGATTTCTTCATGTGGTGTTCATAATTCCTCCAGTAGATGCAGCCCGTTATATTCAGACAGGATGCTATCAGGGTCATTTCAAATCCTTCCAATAGTAGTACCTGATTTGGACTCAATTCCCTCGTGTCGAACATGCCCCAAGCTAAGATACGATCTTCTTGAGTGGAGTCCTTGTGTGTTAATTTATTGACACTGATGCCAGTTCAGATTTCACCTCCCTTTCATATCATAATTTATCTCGTCTCGTTATTGAATTGAATTTCCTTAGAAACCGCGTTTAATTCGACAATAATTGAGGGGTGAAAAGGCGGTTAGTTATCAAAATCGTGGAAAAGAGGGAAATTCAAAGGAGCCGACAGAAGAGGCATCGTTTAATGCTCGTCGTCTGAGCTAGAAAGCATCAGGGGATTTCCAGTTAGGAAGAGACTATACCAGAGAAGGTGCTGTGGAAGTAAAGCAGGGCGTCTAGAGAGAGAGAGAGAGAGAGAGAGAGAGAGAGAGAGAGAGAGAGATGGTGGGAGAGGGAGAAAGTGATAGAAGGATGGAGAAAGGGAGAGAACTAATAGCAGTCAAACGATTAAAACTAACGATCCCTCTGCGTCACAAGTTCATCTCGTACGCCAACGAGGAGGATTAACTACTGGATAACGACTGATAGAAGCAAATGAAAACAGTAGAACTGTCAAAAACAAATCCCTTCAGTCTTAATGTTCTTTCTTTATGACTGTTCCAAGAATAAAAAGATTCTTCTTTGTACCAGATTGTAATTTAGACATTAGGGTCTATCTGGAAAAAAGTTCGTTTATTAAGTCTGATAAATGAAACGTAGATTTTCTGGACTAAGCATCCCTACTGAAAAAAATAGACGTACTTTTTCCTGAAAATTTACTTTTATTATATCATCTTCGTATACTATGACCCTACATGGATATTCTTCACACCATAAAATCTCTACGAGGCTATCCGGCAAACCCATTGAAACCTCTTTGCTTTGTACCCTGTCCTCGAACCATGGCCAGCTTTGGGAATCCCTTTGAAAATCAACAATCACCTGGAGGGTTCTGTACATGATTATATCAGGACCTAGTAGTCCTTCAAGAGAGACTTTTATATTGAAGATCGAGAGGATATCTACTTGAATATCAACACTTTGGAACGTGTAGTATCCTCTAACAATGGCCACTGAAGGGTGCACTAGACGCAAAGAACCTAGTCGTCAATTTGTATAATAATTATTACATTAATTTAGATGTGATTATATTTACTACTTATAATTCCTTATGGCTAGCTTTAGGCAGCTGTTACTACTGGTTATCTTTCGTGCCCGGCTTAAAATGACATACTTGTCATTTACCTTGATTTGATAATTTAATTTAAATATTTCAATGAAATAGTACGTTATGCACAAATTGATGAAAATTAGTGTAAGTCGATTGTAGTATGTCTTATGTATTCATTCATTTTAAGTTAGACACAACGGATTATAAGTAAGAAAATAGTAAATAAATAAAAATACTAAAAGCTGTTTGAATTAAGTCGCAAGGAGTTAAAAGTAGTAAAATAATTTTTAAGTCAGCCACGAGGGGTACTTTTATAGATTGTAAGTAGTAAAAGCCGTTTTAAGGCACCCGAAATTGATGAAAAATAACAAAAGTCGATTGAAGT